>OZ035999.1:6504078-6656578 GCA_964035015.1 Corallium rubrum | reverse complement strand
GGCTACGCGTTATTTGGCTACGGACCATCATGGTTGGGGATTTTACATATTTAGGATATTTGGAACCTTCTGAGGAGATTTGTAATATATCTTCCTTTTCTAAAATTTCTTCTTCATGGACTTTTTTGCTGTTAAAGTTGACGGAAGTGACGTCAAAGAAGGAATCTGTAAATTGGTTTTTGTATAGACAAATTCCTCTTTCCGTCAACTTTAACGGCAAAACAGTCCATGAAGATGACATTTTAGGAAAGGAAGATATATTACAAATCTTCTCAGAAGGTTCCAAATATCCCCAATCATGGTATAGGAACTTTAAGAACATTGCACAATGAAGCAACCTTTTGAATGCTAGGTGAAGGAAAATTCGAGTGTAGAATATATACATTTTAAGACCAAACCGGGACCAGTTGCGAAAAATGCAACTACACAGGCCTTCCGGCAGGAATTGAACCCACGACCTTGTGATTCTAGTGCAATGCTCTGACCACTGAGCCACGGAGGGCGTTGCCGAGAGCCGCGAGTTCAGTATATATGATAAGGTGGTAATGCCAGGAGAGAATCGGGTATATCATAAGTAATATTGGGCATTTCACTCGATTACATAGCATGTTCTAAGGATTTTGGGTGAAGGAAAATTCGAGTGTAGAATATATACATTTTAAGACCAAACCGGGACCAGTTGCGAAAAATGCAACTACACAGGCCTTCCGGCAGGAATTGAACCCACGACTGTGGCTCAGTGGTCAGAGCATTGCACTAGAATCGCAAGGTCGTGGGTGCAATTGAATACTAGCCAGATGCTTTAACCATTGAGCTATAGCATTCGGAAGGTTCCGCGTTCGAGTTCCATCTGGAGCTCAGTATTGACAATAGAGACTATATCGACAACTAACGAGAGCTTAATTGTCAGTTGTTTGCTGTACAAGCTGTGTTAGTTAGTAATACTCAGAAAAACTCCGAGTTCTAAGCGGGACTCGAACCCACAACCTTCTGAATGCTAGCCAGACGCTCTAACCATTGAGCCACTAGAACTCAGATAGCGGAGCAAGGTTAATTAAGGTACTTATACCTTAGACTGTGCCCAGTCCTCCAGGAACAAGTCTTAATTTTAACCTTAGTCTTTTTAGAAGGTCGCGGGTTCGAGTCCCGCTTAGAGCTCAGAGTTTTTCTGAGTATTACCAACTAACACAACTTGTACAGCAAACAACTGACAATTATTAGTAACATCAAGCTGCAATTTCTGAAACTAACTAACGAGAGCTTGTACAGCAAGAACTAACAAAACATTCACAAACTGCTATTCCAACGTACATAGACTTATACACTGTCCCTTCAAACAACCTCTATAATACTGACATCCGTAGCTAATCACTAGCTCTTTCGTTTGTTAACGGTTGATTTCACGGATATACTATTATTTCTGAACCTTCTTGAGATATTCAATCACTTGTGTGATTTTTAGGCCAGTGGGGAACACCTACTGTTTCTGTTGCTGCTGTTATTGGCATGTTAGCTGGAGTCATGGCTGGTATTATTGAATCAGTTGGTGATTACTACGCATGCGCACGTCTATCGGGAGCGCCTCCTGTTCCACAGCATGCCGTCAATCGTGGTATTTTGATTGAAGGATTGTGTTGCTTGTTGGCAGGAGCGTTTGGAAGTGGCGCTGGAACGACATCTTATAGTGAAAACATTGGCGCGATTGCAATCACAAAGGTGATTTCCTTCCTTCCTTCCTTCCTTCCTTCCTTCCTTCCTTCCTTCCTTCCTTCCTTCCTTCCTTCCTTCCTTCCTTCCTTCCTTCCTTCCTTCCTTCCTTCCTTCCTTCCTTTCATCCTTCCTTCCTTTCATCCTTCCTTCCTTTCATCCTTCCCTCCTTCCCTTCCTTCCTTCCTTCCTTCCTTCCTTCCTTCCTTCCTTCCTTCCTTCCTTCCTTCCTTCCTTCCTTGCTTGCTTGCTTGCTTGCTTCCTACCTACCTACCTACCTACCTACCTACCTACCTACCTACCTACCTACCTACCTACCTACCTACCTACCTACCTACCTACCTACCTACCTACCTACCTACCTACCTACCTACCTACCTACCTACCTACCTACCTACCTTCCTTCCTTCCTTCCTTCCTTCCTTCCTTCCTTCCTTCCTTCCTTCTTCCTTCCTTCCTTCCTTCCTTCCTTCCTTCCTTCCTTCACTCCTTGCTTTCTTCTTTTCTTTTTCATTCAATCATTACTTTAATTCATTAATTGATACGATTTCAGGTGGGAAGTCGTCGCGTCTTGCAATATGGTGGATTAATTATGATCGTTTTAGCTGTTTTTGGCAAGTTTGGTGCTTTATTTGCTACAATTCCTGAACCAATCGTTGGAGGTGTTTTCATTATCATGTTTGGCATGGTGACTGCAGTTGGAATTTCAAATCTGCAGTTCGTCGATCTGAATTCTGTCCGAAATCTTTTTATTATTGGGTTCAGTCTATTTTTTGGATTAGTTGTTCCAAAATGGATTCATGCGAATAAGAATGCTATTGATACAGGTAACTTACTGTCTGTCTGTCTGTCTGTCTGTCTGTCTGTCTGTCTGTCTGTCTGTCTGTCTGTCTGTCTGTCTGTCTGTCTGTCTGTCTGTCTGTCTGTCTGTCTGTCTGTCTGTCTGTCTGTCTGTCTGTCTGTCTGTCTGTCTGTCTGTCTGTCTGTCTGTCTGTCTGTCTGTCTGTCTGTCTGTCTGTCTGTCCGGCTGTCTGTCTGTCTGTCCGGCTGTCTGTCTGTCCGTCCGTCCATCCGTCCGGTCCGTCCGTCCGTCCGTCTGTCTGCCAGTCAGTCTGTTTGTTTGCCGGCCTTCATTATGTGACTACATTGATAAACATATTACTAAAGAGTATCACGCATGATGTCAAAGTTGATGTCTTTGTCTTTCCAGGTTCTCCTGAGTTCGATCAAGTGTTGTTTGTCCTGCTAGAGACCAGTATGTGGGTTGGAGGTCTTATTGGGTTCTTTCTAGATATCACACTACCAGGAACTGATGAAGAACGTGGCTTGTTAAAATGGCGTGTACTTCACGAAGACCAGAGAAATGATGCCATTCAAATTGCTTCTATTCACACCTACGACATCCCGTATGTGACGCCACTTTTAGAAAAGTTCCCGTTTGTCCGTTATGTCCCCTTCCTTCCTTACTACGGAGTGAAAGAACGGGAAGAAGACCAGGAAATGAATTGAAACAATCAACCTTTAGCCGTAATGCCGACATAGTGACCAAGTACATTGGAAAGTACATGAAAGCAAGGTGAGGAAATAAGTGGAATATTTGTCCCCACACTTTCTGGACAAATGACATGTATATACATGATTCATCGAAGAATTATCAAAGTTTATTGCAGTACTTTACAAACGGCCAATTTCATTCTTTTCAATTTTATGAAAATATATTTTGTGGTTTATTACATATATTTTTTGTTTACCACATCCGTGTTGGGAAATGAAATATTGAAGAGACAAAAAGTTGAAAAACTAAATGGATAGTTCCAAAAAAGAGGACATCTTCAAATAAAGCCCATATTTCTGGATTTCCTGTTTTTCTTGATTTCAAGCTGGTTTTCGTGGTTTTATTCAGTTTTAATAATGGAACCTAAGCGTTGATTGGTTAATGAGTGATGTTCTCACACTAACAAGAAAAGACAAGGCGGGATTACCCAAAATCCTGTTAAGAAATTGTTTTGCTCTTTAAACAAACACTAGCGTATTTTCTATTTTGCCGACAGTTAGCGAAAAATTTATGTTTCCGGTTGAGCTATCCTTTCGCACTTGTTATCTGAACCAAAAATCTGAGGCCTGCGCTAAACGATAGTAGCTAATGGTCGTGGATAAAATGTCGTGGGTAAAAAGTCGTGGGTCGTGGGTAAAAAGTCGTGGGTCTTGATCTTTTCCAAACGCACACGGCGTTTCCGCGGACTTATTTAAATGCAATTACTAATATTTCGAAAACTGTAGCTTAAAACAACACAAAATTTAGCGAGAATGGTTCGAAACGCCGTGTGCGTTTACAATATATTGCTCTGCATGACGTTCAGTCATGCGCTTTACAATAATTTTCACGCACATTTGTTTGCATGGGCAGAATTAAGTACATAGTCAGAATACTTTTCTTCGTAAAGTTTGTGAAGTTCTAAGCGAAACGTTCCAAAATATCAGCTTTCGATTAAACAAGTTTCAGAGTCACTTAGCTCACTCAGGCAGTTGGTTCTATAATAGCATGGAAACACGGGTTTATGACCCGTCGATATCTCCGTAAATGCGCATGCAGTAGCGATTGTAATTCACCTTTAAATTATTTAGTATAATCGTATTCCTTTTAATATTGATATTGATAATACTTCTGATTGTAATATTTAATGTTTTCGATTACTCTTGACAATGCAATCACCTTCGCCAAGTTTGTGCAAAATCCACTTCCCCCGAATAGCTATTCAATTTATTCAACTTCAATAATACAACTTCTATAATTTTATTCACAATTTTTGGGAAAAATCACGACCCACGACTTTTTACCCACGACCCACGAACCCACGACCCACGACATTTTACCCACGACCATTAGCTACTCCCGCGCTAAACATCGCACAATAGACGAATTTAATTCGAATTAACTAATTCGTTGGTAATGCGACGTAAATGGGACGTCGAGTTAAACGTCGAAATTCAGTCGAACCCGCGTGGAGCCTGAAAACAATTTCTTGAAAACATGACGCCGAATTGTCACAGACAGAACAGAAACATGTATTTATAATTCGACGTCACGATAATTCGTCGTGTAACTCGAACACGCATTGTCGTCGCATTATCCGTCTGACTCAGACGAATTTAATTGCCCAGACGAATTTAATTCGTGTAATTATACGTCGCAGTTTCGTCGAATAAAATTCGAAAACACTTAAATTCGTCTGCATCAAATTCGTCTATTGTGCGATGTTTAGCGCATACCTTACTCATATTTAGCGCATATACCTTAGGCATATTTACCACAAGTTTTCCCCTCCACTTGCCCCGGCCCTCCCCTAAATTTCCAAAATCTTTGAGACCAGGATAGAAATCCTGGCGTCTTTCATGCAAACAGCTTCTAACATATAGTATGTGGGAGTTTCTCGCGCCATCTTAACACTTAGCCACAATGTCAATGCGGTTTTGTTCAGTATGTACGCAAATAATTCTTGCGAAAGCTTATGGCTTATCCACGAGAATGTCATTGTGTGACGTTTTAATTATCTTCTAGAGTCATCGATCCTTATAAAAAAAAATCCCTGATCTTTTGGATTATTTAGTAAATAACCAGGCAATAAATACGCATATATTCACGTATGTTTGCATAGGCATATAGATGATATATATGCCCTTCCCCCGACGTAAGATTAACACTTGCTTTAGACACCCTTCCTGAAAAGCATTGCCATTAGGAAATGTCCCCCAAATATCGCCCTCGCTTTGACGTCAGTCTCTCAGAGGGACAATACGGCATGGGAGAAGGGGAAGTTTGTTTGTTTCGCAGGACATTCCTTGCTAGCCAAGCTCAATTGTTTAAAAATATAATCCAAAGAGACTGCTCGTCAGTGAGACTAGTGCGCAGAGTTGGAAAAAAGCTGCGGGTATGCGGGTACCACCCGGAGGAAGGTTTACTTTAAGGCCAGTTTCCACTCAGGAAAATTGTCCGCAGGATAGGAACGGACAGGAAAGTTTCCTTTGTGTTAAAGTCATTAGTTCCGACCGAGAGCTCACAAGACAAAGAAAACTTTCCTGTCTGTTCCTGTCCTGCGGAAGATTTTCCTGAGTGGAAACTAGCCTTAAGTGAGGAAGGTTTAAAGTGAAAACACGTGAAACAACAATTCGGTAATCTGAGAAAGTTACAACTGACCAACCAAGCAAGGTGGCAGCAGTTACATGTGTGAGACATGTACGCTGATGTCTGCTGTGATGTCTGTATCTTCGCAGCAGCCGAGGGTAGTTAGTAGGCTGTCAGTCAGCAGCGGCCAGTTATTAGTAGCTATTGCAGTATGCCAAAGCTTACCTATATAGGAAAACCTAGAAAACCAAGGTACTGTAAAAGTCACACAGTATTTATGAACGTTGCAAAACACAAAATTCTCGCTATATATTTTGAGGAAGGTTATCTAAACTTAAAAACCCATCCGGAGGAAGGTTAAATACTTTTTCCAACTCTGCTAGTGCGGAAATAATCTTACTATTTATAAGGACTTAGCAGCATAATTCCTATAGTTGTATTTATGCAACGTGGAGAACGTGGACCAGAGAAAAACTCTGCCTCCAGGCGGGACTCTCTAACCGCCAGCCAGACGCCCTAACCATTGAGCCATGCACTATATAACTCAAATAGTAGACCCAGGTTGTTTTCGATACTTCTACCAAGTATTTGTTCAGCAAAACAAACGAAATTTTTTTATCAACTTCAAGCTGAAGACATTTCTAACATAGACATATACATATGATGATTATAAATATTCGATGGATTTTTGGTGAAGGAAAATTTCGAGTCTTAGAAATTATACTTTTAGACTTAGTTTTAAAGCGATATAGTAGGTCATTTAATATGCATGGTCACTAACCTATATATATTAACTTCTTTTTTTTTAATTTAAGCATATTTCAATGCGTTTGCCCCAAGAGCTCGTAGCTCATCGAGAGGGCTCACGCACATTTAAATTAACAATATATAGTGGTGAAATTAACATTACCAAAGAGACAGCTGGATCACTAGTCAGCTGCAAAGCGCCCAGAGCGTTTAATGTATTGTTGGACATGGAAAAAAATGTATATATATATTAAATGTATTAAATGTAAATATATATTAACTCCAGCACATCAAAAGGATCGACACATTAATGAACTAAGATATACAATATATATTTATATATATATATATATATATATATATATATATATATATATATATATATATATATATATATATATACATTATATATATACAAAACTCGCGATCAAGCTCTCGCAACGCCTTCCGTGGCTCAAGGTCGTGGGTTCAATTCCTGCTGGAAGGCCTGTGTAGTTGCATTTTTCGCAACTGGTCCCGGTTTGGTCTTAAAATGTATATATTCTACACTCGAATTTTCCTTCACCCAAAATCCTTAGAACATGCTATGTAATCGAGTGAAATGCCCAATATTACTTCTAATAAACCCAATTCTCTCCTGGCATTACCACCTTAATGTATACAGAACTCGCGATCAAGCTCTCGGCAACGGCCTCCGTGGCTCAGTGGTCAGAGCATTGCACTAGAATCGCACGGTCGTGGGTTCAATTCCTGCCGGAAGGCCTGTGTAGTTGCACTTTTCGCAACTGGTCCCGGTTTGGTCTTAAAAATGTATATATTCTACACTCGAATTTTCCTTCACCCAAAATCCTTAGAACATGCTATGTAATCGAGTGAAATGCTCAATATTACTTATAATATACAATATACAACCGTATACAACCCCCCACCGTATATAAGCCCTTTACGGTATACATACCCATGATCGACAACAACCTCCTCACCCCGGTTATAGACCTATCATTTTGATCATAAAGTTGAGATCATGACTCAATTAAAGTTTTTCATTATTACAGTTATTTTATTCTATTTTGAGCGTCGTGCTACACTTTATCAGTAAAATAGCTAGATTATTGTCGTTATAAAGAACTCTTAAAGTGCAAATGAAGTTTGTCTTATTTGAAAGAACACTTAAAATGATAGAGTAACATCTTTTGCAGTTTTTCGTTTCCTTCGTTGTTGAGATATTTCAGTTTGTTTGATATGTAAAGTAAACAACTTGACGTCATACGTGCATAATGAGTTGTCAGAGAAGGTTATATATCTTTGCTATTATCAAACATATATAATCACTTGAAA
The DNA here is from genome assembly GCA_964035015.1 of Corallium rubrum. Taxonomy (NCBI): domain Eukaryota; kingdom Metazoa; phylum Cnidaria; class Anthozoa; order Scleralcyonacea; family Coralliidae; genus Corallium; species Corallium rubrum. Next base: position 6,648,663 of record OZ035999.1, on the reverse strand, counting down.
ATTCTACACGTTTGGCGTTGTGAGAGAAACACACGCACATACTTCCTTCGAATTAAGTTTGGTTTGATAATAGCAAAGATATATAACCTCTGATAACTCATTATGCACATGTGACGTCAAGTTGTTTAATTTACATTTCAAACAAACTAAAATATCTCGAGAACGAAGCAAGGAAACGAAAAACTGCAAAAGATGTTACTCTATCATTTTAAGTGTTCTTTCAAATAAGACAAACATAATTTTCGTTTCATTTACACTTTAAATATAGTTCTCTCCTCTGAAACTTCCTACGCTACTGTAGGCCAGGTTTATATAATAGTATTTTACAGTATTCATGAGGCCATGATTAAACTAACTAAAACTAAACTAATCTTATTTATACTGGATATCTCTATCAGTTAAAAGCTAACTGTTCTCCCTAGAGGTCCAGTAAGGGCCATCCCTCATTGGTCCGGAGGAAACCTGCGATGTTTGGTAGAGTCAAACTGGAAGCACTCTTCTCACATGCGGCCAAGGTGAAATTTTAATCAGATAACTGCTGAGAGCAGGAATTGAACCTGGGTCGCAGAGGTGAAAGGCACGTGCGCTAACCACTGTGCCACCAACACCCCTGCATGCACAACACCCCTGCATGCACAAGAGTCCAAAGTGCGTTGAGATTAAGGACAAATTGTTCTGATAATGAGTCTCCAATGTGCAATCTTAGACGAAGTAATTAAAATGCAGGAACAGCCACCCACATGTAGTAAATCAAATAATGAACTTTCTGACGTACTTGGCCGGACTCTGCGTAAATTGTGTAGGCTTGGTATTTCATATAAGTGACCTCAAATATATATTATTAAACTTTTGTTGTCATGAGAGTTTATCAACCTTAGTTACAAAACAAAAACAGAAACAAGATTTTCATACTTTTGGGTCAACCATACAAAGAATGTTGAATGTTGCTAAAATATTTTAAAAACATAAGAATATGTTCCGAAATGAGGCCGAACCTTCACTGTTGGAAAACCTCATCAGACTGTCCCAACGTGGAATCGAACCAAAGCCTCTGGTTTAACGTACCAGCGTTTTATGTAACCACTGCATGAGCTAGCTATTACTGATCTGCATGCATAGTCAGGACAGTCAGATGGATATCTTTCTGAGTGTCCTGACCAGGGGTCGATCCACGTAACACTTTGAGGCCTGGACCTCCCCCGGCTGTGCTGAATAAAATCGTCTGGCGTTAGCCAGAATAAAATACTAAAGACTCGTCGTCAGGCTTCTAAGTGTTAAAGAGATGGATTGTTACACTTTGAGGCCTGGACCTCTCCCTGTGCTGAATAAAATCGTCTGGCGTTAGGCTTCAAGGTGTTAAGACAGAGGACTTGGGTTCGATTCCCGATTGGGACTGTCAGAAAACTTTTCTCAACAATGGTGGTTCGACTTCATTTGAACCGAACCTTCTACATTCATAAATATGCTGCCCAATTGGAATATATATAATAAATATATATAATAATATAATATATAATAATATATATATATATATATATATAATATATATATATATATATATATATATATATATATATATATATATATATATATATATAATTTCTATGGGTTTTACCATTTGTGTTAATGAAGCGAGTTTACCATTTGTGTTAATAAATATATATATAATATATATATATATATATATATATATATATATATATATATATATATATATATATATATATATATAATTTCTATGGGTTTTACCATTTGTGTTAATGAAGCGAGCATAAAAGTGCATTCGAAGTCCAAATGACCAATTAGCAAAGCGAAAAAGGCGATCATCTGTCAACAGTTAAACAAATCAGTGAGATAATACCTCTATTGTTTGTTTCTGCAGAACAATTGCGGAATTTTTAACCTCTTTTTTCCCCCAGGATGAGGCGACCCTCAAACAGACTAACAGAGCGTGTATTAAGGTACTAAGATGAATGATATCTGTGCAACGAATGGTATTTTTGTGGTTAGCAGATTCATCTTGAAGCTTTCTTGTTAGCACTATTCATCACTTGTTTAAGCTCATTCAAGCTTGCCGTGGACCTTTCGGCTTATTGTCTATGCAAATTCATACGACAGCTTTACAATTCTTTTTTATAGTTTTTCTTTAATCGTTTAAAATAGCAGCTGACCACGTCGCGTGTGTAGCAAGAATCGTGCATGGGTATGCACAGCTCAACCTGTTGACGTTTGAATCTTGGTGGTTGAAGCACAGTGCAATCGACCAGCGAGGTTACCCGTTTTTAACCCTAGCAATGGTATTTCCTGACGACCAGTCAGTGTTGACATAAAGAAACGCGTGGAAGGCAAACCTGCGTGGGTTGATCCATTCCTGTGTTTTTTTATCACCTTGCAACATTACCATGACAATTGGTTATTTGCTATCCCCAGCACCAAAGTGTTTTTTTTTAATTATTCATATACAAATAAAGTGGACATTAACGCTCCCTGTCTGTGTTCGTGGCACTTCAGTCGATGTTTATTGGCGCCGGCGGTGGAGACAGCGCCAACAAGGAGAAAGAACATTGACAGAAATTTCACTTTTTTTTTTTACTGGAACTCAAGAAGGAATTAAGTGTGACGCAAAATGAGGTTGATCTTACTGGTAATTTTAGCAACCACTATGTTGCAGACAGAACAAACAGGTGAGAGTTTATAAATTGCAGTAGAGTATGTTGCATTGATGCAGAATATTTATTTCATCTTTAACTGAATATAGTAGCTAACACCATGAAGTGTAACCTTATAAGTATATTTGGAGTACTGTAATTAATAGTTTTGCGGTCGAATCGCAAACGATAGCATATATAGCAACGCTCTTTTTCGCGCAAGATAGGGGCGTACATCTTGGAATTTTTCTTCTTGCATAATTATTTGCTTTCAATGCGTGTCGAAAGAATCGAGTGCACGCATTAATTTTGCATCTTTGGTTGGCCTACATATAACCCTCGTTTTCGTTAGAATTGTGTTCCAGTTCGAGCGAATATAAAACAGTTCTAGGTCAACCAAACAAAAATTGCGTTTGCCGCTCAACGACTTTGCAGTGTGGGAAGATGAAATTCTTTCCCGCTTTTTGGTTAATTAACCCGCGCAAGAAGCAAGTTATAAATCAATGTCTGACAAGTTTAGCGCAAATTGCAACTCTGCTTGTTTAAGAAGCTAATATTAACATTTGGGACGATTACTATCAACGCATAGCAACATTTTTTATACCTTTTTTGAAGGGTTATATATATGACGCAATCTGTAGTACTCTTGTAGTGTTCTAGTCAAGTGCTAGCGCTTGTTTGATGTTTGTCGAGTTCTTATCAATTAAGTGGCCTCGTTCATGTGTGTAATGATCGTCTGTGCATTCATTTTCGTTCTTTTTTTAATCCTTCACTTTTGAAATGTTTTCGGGGTTATCAAGTTATCTATAGCTTTTTCTCTAAAAAGAACCATATCCTTATCGATTGTTTAACGTATATCTTGCAAAAATACTGCTAGTAATAAACGAATGAGGTAAATTTAATACGTTAATCCATCGGCATCTTCTTTATGTGGAATTCATTAATGTAGAACGTCAAAAAAGTACTGAACAAGGATTTTTCTGAAAAAGAAAAAAAAAAGTTTTTAGATGAGATTGATTTTCAACTCAAACTTAAGTTATTACTTTCACAATCAAACTCTTCAGCGGTTTTTTTAAATTGAAAACTAGATGCTCGTCGAGATGCTAATGATTTCATTTGTTTAAATATTTGTGTACATCTTGTCTTTGAGCCCTATATTAAAACGAATCATTCAAATTCCTTTTCATTCACAATAGAGAATTTCTGACTTTCATTTGTTCGCAAAAAACTATCAGGGCGCAGTTAAGGGTATTTTTTCTACTCCTAACGAGCGTGTGTGTTAATTGTCATTGTTATAAACCGCGTAATTTGCAATTTCCCATCTTGAGAAATCCAATACCGGCTAGTAATGACTATAAGATTATTCTATTTCAACCATGACCGGCATCCTAGCAACAGACGCCGAGTATTTTTTAATAAGGTTTTATATTTGGAAAATATGGCCAGGGTCGGGGAGAATCGTTTGCCTTTATGACGGTAGCTTCCACTTCGCTGTGTTTTGCACTTTTGCAAGACCAAAGTTTGTCACGCCAGCATCTTAATTATAGTTTGTGACCTGATAGAGACATTTCTATTCGAAGGGCAATATTTCTATAATTAACCGGTACTTTAGTTGATTTGATTTATAGGTGACGGGGGGGTGGGTCAGGGATTTTGGCGATGCAAGAAGAATGATACGCAAAAATTACAACATTACGGAGATGGGAGATTTGTCCCTTTTGCCCTCTCTTCCTAGTTCCCCTCCCTTCCCCCCCCCCCCCCCCTCCCCCCCCACACACACACACACAGACAGACAGACAACTCTTTTCCCTCCATTTTCCACACATATACATAATTCATTTCTCTTTGACGTACAGCGGGAGCTGACAGTTGCAAGACAAATCTCGATCTTGTCTTTTTGGTGGATGGTTCAAGAAGTATTGAACTTTATGGCAAAGGAAATTTCCACCGCATGTTAAACTTCACGAAAAAGATTATCAACGCTTTTAGAATAGGCCGAGGCAAAATACGACCGAGTGTTATATTATTTAGTACTGAATCTAAAGTCGTTTTTGGTTTGGACAAATTCCGCGACAAGCCTGCCGTTTTTAATGCCATCGACGCCATCAAATTTCCCGCCGCGGGCTCAGATCTTGGGAAGGCTCTTAAACTAGCAGCTCGTCAATCATTTAACTTTTCAAAACCGAGCGTTTCGCGTATAGTGGTGATCCTAAGCGATGGCAAATGGAAAGATGAGGTGATAAAACCTTCAGCTGCCCTCGCGAAGAAGGGTGTTCGTATTTTAATGGTGGCCATCGGGGATAACATGAGGACGAAGGAGATGGAACAGGTGGTCAGCGGTCCTAAGAATGAGAGTATATTTAAATTTGATTCCCCAGTTCAAAAACTCGTGGCCAGGATTGCTCGAGGTGTTTGTGGCCAAGGTATGGTTTTAACATAGCTAGTTTTAACACTATTTTTTGCTTCTTTCAACGGTTAAACTTTAAATGAAGGTACTTACTAATGTGAAACAGCAGCTTGGGTATTTTTTCGCATTTTATTACCATCACAAACATATTAATATTTCAATGAATGGCGGTGAACACACTCTAAAATTTAAGTTTAGCTTAACTTTTAATTAAGAAGCAAATATGCACAACAAAACAAAGGCTACCTTTGATATAAAACGATATTTTAGCACAAAATGGAGTGATTATGTACGGTTAGTTTATCTTTTTATTTTCTTTGTTAGTAATTGATCACTGTGGCTTGAATCATTGTAAAAATGGAGGTACTTGCATTGATAATGGTGATTCTTATTCCTGTTTATGCCTGGAAGGATACCACGGAAAAAACTGCAAAGCAGGTATATATATAGTTAAAAGCTTCTAGGACACCGTAAGCCACGGTTGAAATCCAAATATTACCAGGGTTAAGTCACGTTGGCCTGAAAAACAGAGAAAAATCTTCTCGACATTTCGAGCGAAGGCCCTTCGTCAGGAGGAATTAGTAAACAACTCACATGTGGTCACGCGTGTTTATAGCAGAGCTACAATGGGAATCACGTGAACACATGTAAGCCAATAAAAACAAAGTAAACAAATAAATTAATATGTAATTTTAGCCTGTGTGCAGGTGCTGACCCAGGTATATATATATATATATATATATATATATATATATATATATATATATTGAGTATGTTTGCTTGCCATTGGCAAAAAGAAGTTAGGGTGTGGAGAGGCTGGGGTGAGTGGGTGGGGGGTGGGGTGTGGGGTGTGTGTGTGGGGGGGGGGGTGGTGGATGCGTTTGGGCTGGGGGGGGGGGGCATGTGGGGCAAGGGAGAAAATACTCAAGGTCAGATGATGTCTTATCGTAAACAATCATTTCTCCAGGCACGGTGGTCGGTTGCTAAGGCTTTTGCTCCCTAAAGCGCGGGCTACGATTTCCAGCGGTTTCTCAGTGGGAAAGGTTTTAACGTGAAACAAAATGGCGGATTTCATTCATTTCAAGCTTCAAAAGTAACATTCATTGCATTGATGAAGGAGTCTGAGCTATACAACACTAGATAACTACACCCCGATATGTTGAACAATGAAGTATCGAAAAGATTTGTTTGTTCAAATGAAGTTTGATGTTGCAAAATATTTGGAAACATTTCAGACCCGCCGTTGAACGGTATCATATAATCATATAAACGAAGAAATATCAACGATTTAATATGTTCAGCGTTTTAATACGAATTGTTCTCGCCATTAAAGCACAAATTCCAAAGTCGAATTTTTACTTCAAATCCATATTATTATTTCCCTTTTAATTTTGTTTCTATTATAAAAATTAATGCAAGCTACCAACTCAATATTTGTTGTTCATGCGATAATAACTTTAAAATAGTTAAAGTAAACTACAGTTTAAAATACAATATCCTCATAGCGTGTTTCATTAATTAATTGAAACAAGTTTAAGTACATGTAAGGTGTGTAAAAGCATTAATGAACTCTGCATTACTGAAATAAGAATTCAATGTTTACATGTACTGTACTTGCAAATACATAAAATGCTTTATTTTATGGATATATAATTACAATTAAAATGTTTAATTGTGAGTAAGAAGTAGACTGAAAATCCTTTAAAAACTAAACTAAATACTGAGAAACTGAACTGGTTGAATGATTAGTTATAAATAATTTTCATGTATATAGTACATTATACATGTAGAAGTTGGACAACAATTAACTGGTCTGGCCTGGGCCATATAACTAGGCATTTTTAACAACAATTGACTGGTCTGGTCTGCTTTAGGGTACTAACTAGCAGAAGTTGAACAACAATTAACCAATCTGGTCTAGACAGATAAATATGAGTTGAACAATGCTTAAGCAGTCTAGCCTGGGCAAATAAATTAATAGAAGTTGAACAAGTACAACTAACCAGTCTAGCCTGGGCAGATAAATATGAGTTGAACAACATTGAACTAACTGATCTAGCCTGGGAGATAAATATGAGTTGAACAACAACTAACTGGTCTAGCTCAGGTAGATAAATATGAGTTGAACAACAACTAACTGGTCTAGCCTGGGCAGATAAATATGAGTTGAACAACAACTAACCGGTCTTGCCTGGGCAGATAAATATGAGTTGGACAACAACTAACCGGTCTAGCCTTGGCAGATAAATATGAGTTGAACAACAACTAACCGGTCTTGCCTGGGCAGATAAATATGAGTTGGACAACAACTAACCGGTTTAGCCTTGGCAGATAAATATGAGTTGGACAACAACTAACCGGTCTTGCCTGGCAGATAAATATGAGTTCAACAACAAGAAACCAGTCTAGCTTGGGAGATAAATATGAGTTGAATAACAATTAAACAATTAAATAAATTAGATGCTTGTCCACTTCTTCTTTTTCAGACAGTGAACTCTGTTAAGAAAGAACACAGCAAGCTAGTGACTTTTTTAAATCATTTAATATTTTTTTGCCCATATAATGTTATTTTTCTACTATGTTTCTATACTAGAAACCTTAACAGGCTTTTTATTAAGACCCCTGGTTGAAATTGTATTCTAGTTAATATTATATTTACAAAAAATTAGTTCAATCACCTCTGAAGCTCACAACAGAATGCTCTATAGCTCTTCAGTCTCATGATATCCAGTTTTATGTTGTTAATATTGTTTTGGATGGTCTATTGACATATTGCACCATGAGTAAATGGAAACTACATTATACAGCCATACAGTTCAAACAAAAATACATAATACATTAGTAGTTACTTGCAGTTGCTGCTCTCTCTTCAGTATGCTTAGCAAATGAGTCTAAATCACATAATCTTTGAACAAGATAGCATTTTCGGCGACAGACAGTTCGTGTTCTCGAGTCTCAATGTCATCAGCTCTCCTTGCCAGCCGTCCTTGCTCAACCTTCAGCGCAGTTCACATTTCTTTGAAATTAATTCACTTTCAACAAGTTCTACTTGGCTTTCTCGGGCTTCAAGTTCAGCAGTACATAAGGCTTGTTGCTCTTCGATCAAGTGCCTATCCCTGAGAGCTAAATTTGGCGATTTCTCCCCAAATTGGTGATGTTTCCTTTCCGAATTACATCTTGCAAGATGTGAGCGATTTCTGCTACATTTTTTTGCTTTTAGAACATAGCGGTGGCGAACTAAATTGGATAACGAGAGGATGCAAGGAGACGAGGAAGAAGCTCAATCATTAATTCAAAATGGCCGTCAATGGCGCATGTAAATGCAAATGAAATGGCTTTAAAACGCACACATTTGTTACCTTTGGTCGGAGTTATTAGCCAGCTTCACGCATGTAAAATATATTTATCCTTGATTTGATTTGTTCAGATTTACCTATGAATAGGTTTTAAGCAGTAAAATTAATTCAGATTGAAGAAAATGTACAAAATTTCGACTATTTTTGTCAATTGCGCAAAAAGTATGAGCTACTGTGGGGGGATGAACAAGTCAAAATGTTTTAATAACAATGCTACTACTAAGGGGACCCCTAGACAGAGTACCTTTTAACGACATAACCCCGCATTTTAACGATACAAGGCCAAAAGGTTGATCTACTTATCTAGTATTTGTACAGCATAAACACACCAAATCTCCAATATAACAATTGCTGCACATTCTAATCTTAATTTTACATAGTATACATATTTAATATGAAAGATTAGGTCAAGATATTGCCTATAATACTCGCGCTAAGACATGGTAAATAACCCACTCCATCATCAGCAGCTCATGGCTTGCCATTGATCACGTGACCAAAATCACGAGCGGGAGAAAATTCCTTAGCAACCAGCCACCGTGAGGTAGGCATTTCTCACAAGTGACCAGCCCAATACTCTTGAGGGATTATATGAACACTTTTAATTTAATAATTCACTTCTGTTGTTGTAGTTGCGGGATGTTCAGCAAAATATTTCAAGAGAGGTTGTTATCCAGATACTGATTCACTGAATACTTTATTGTTTGATAATGTATCTCTTATTAACTGGGGAGATGGATGGAATGACTTTATCAAAGATGTTGCATGCAGGTTAGTTGTGTAATATACATGTATATATATATATATATATATATATATATATATATATAGAGAGAGAGAGAGAGAGAGAGAGAGAGAGAGAGAGAGAGAGAGAGAGAGAGAGAGAGAGAGAGAGAGAGAGAGAGAGAGAGAGAGAGAGAGAGAGAGAGAGAGAGAGAGAGAGAGGGTGCTAGGGTGCAGTAGGGTGGGGCAGAAGATGGTAGGGTGGGGCAGAGGATAGTAGGGCGGGGCAGGGTGGGACAGAAGATGATAGGTCAGAGGATAGTAGGGTGGGGTGGAGGATGGTAGGGTCAGGTAGAGGATAGTAGGGTGGGGCAGAGGATAGTGGGGTGGGGCAGAAGATGGTAGGGTGGGGCAGAGGATAGTAGGGTGGGGTGGAGGATGGTAGGGTCAGGTAGAGGATAGTAGGGTGGGGCAGAGGATAGTGGGGTGGGGCAGAGGATGGTAGGGTGGGGCAGAGGATAGTGGGGTGGGGCAGAGGATGGTAGGGTGGGGCAGAGGATAGTGGGGTGGGGCAGAGGATGGTAGGGTGGGGCAGAGGATAGTGGGGTGGGGCAGAGGATAGTGGGGTGGGGTAGAGGATAGTGGGGTGGGGCAGTGGATAGTGGGGTGGGGCAGAGGATAGTAGGGTGGGGCAGAGGATAGTGGGGTGGGGCAGAGGATAGTGGGGTGGGGCAGAGGATAGTGGGGTGGGGCAGAGGATAGTGGGGTGGGGTGGGGCAGAGGATAGTAGGGTGGGGCAGAGGATAGTGGGGTGGGGCAGAGGATAGTGGGGTGGGGCAGAGGATAGTGGGGTGGGGCAGAGGATAGTAGGGTGGGGCAGAGGATAGTGGGGTGGGGCAGAGGATAGTGGGGTGGGGCAGAGGATAGTGGGGTGGGGCAGAGGATAGTGGGGTGGGGTGGGGCAGAGGATAGTAGGGTGGGGCAGAGGATAGTGGGGTGGGGCAGAGGATAGTGGGGTGGGGCAGAGGATAGTGGGGTGGGGCAGAGGATAGTGGGGTGGGGCAGAGGATAGTAGGGTGAGACAGAGGATAGTAGGGTGGGACAGAGGATAGTAGGGTGAGACAGAGGATAGTAGGGTGGGGCAGAGCATAGTAGGGTGGGGCAGAGGATAGTAGGGTGGGGCAGAGAACAGTGGGGTGGGGTAGAGGATAGTGGGGTGGGGCAGAGGATAGTGGGGTGGGACAGAGGATGGTGGGGTGGGGCAGAGGATAGTGGGGGTGGGGCAGAGGACAGTAGGGTGGGGCAGAGGATAGTAGGGTGGGTGGGACAGAGGATAGTAGGGTGGATGGGGCTAAGGATAATAGGGTGGGGCTGAGGATAGTAAGGTGGTGGGGCTGAGGATAGTAGGGTGGTGGGGCTGAGGATAGTAGGGTGGGTGGGGCTGAGGATAGTAGGGTGGGTGGGGCTGAGGACAGTGGGGTGGTGGGGCTGAGGATAGTAGGGTGGGTGGGGCTGAGGATAGTAGGGTGGGTGGGGCTGAGGATAGTAGGGTGGGTGGGACTGAGGATGGTAGAGTGGGTGGGGCTGAGGATAGTAGGGTGGTGGGGCTGAGGATAGTAGGTGGGTGGGGCAGAGGATGGTAGAGTGGGTGGGGTTGAGGATGGTAGGGTGGGTGGGGCTGAGGATGGTAGGGTGGGTGGGGCTGAAGATGGTAGGGTGGGTGGGGCTGAGGATGGTAGGGTGGGTGGGGCTGAGGATGGTAGGGTAGGTGGGGCTGAAGATGGTAGGGTGGGTGGGGCTGAAGATGGTAGAGTGGGTGGGGCTGAAGATGGTAGGGTGGGTGGGGCTGAAGATGGTAGGGTGGGTGGGGCTGAAGATGGTAGGGTGGGTGGGGCTGAGGATGGTAGGGTGGGTGGGGCTGAAGATGGTAGGGTGGGTGGGGCTGAGGATGGTAGGGTGGGTGGGGCTGAGGATAGTGGGGTGGGTGGGGCTGAGGATAGTAGGGTGGGTGGGGCTGAGGATAGTGGGGTGGGTGGGGCTGAAGATGGTAGGGTGGGTGGGGCTGAGGATAGTAAGGTGGGTGGGGCTGAGGATTATAGGGTGGGACAGGATGGTGGGGTAGGACAGAGGGTAGTAGGGTGGTGGCAGAGGATGGTAGGGTGGTGGCAGAGGATGGTAGAGTGGGGCAGAGGATGGTGGCGTTGGGCAGAAGATGGTGGAGTAGGTCAGAGGATGTTGAGGTAGGACAGGATGGTGGGGTAGGATAGACTAGAGGATTGTGGGGTAGGAAGGAGGATAGTGGGGTGGGGCAGAGGATAGTGGGTAGGTCAGAGGATAGTAGGGTGGGGCAGAGGATAGTTAGGTGGGACAGAGGATAGTGGGGTGGGGCAGTGGATAGTGTGGTGGGGCAGAGGATAGTAGGGTGGGGCAGAGGATGGTGGGGTGGGGCAGAGGATAGTGGGGTGGGGCAGAGGATAGTGGGGTGGGGCAGAGGATAGTGGGGTGGGGTGGGGCAGAGGATAGTGGGGTGGGGCAGAGGATAGTGGGGTGGGGCAGAGGATAGTGGGGTGGGGCAGAGGATAGTGGGGTGGGGCAGAGGATAGTGGGGTGGGGCAGAGGATAGTGGGGTGGGGCAGAGGATAGTAGGGTGAGACAGAGGATAGTAGGGTGGGACAGAGGATAGTAGGGTGGGACAGAGGATAGTAGGGTGAGGCAGAGGATAGTAGGGTGGGGCAGAGGATAGTAGGGTGGGGCAGAGAACAGTGGGGTGGGGTAGAGGATAGTGGGGTGGGGAAGAGGATAGTGGGGTGGGACAGAGGATGGTGGGGTGGGGCAGAGGATAGTGGGGGTGGGGCAGAGGACAGTAGGGGTGGGGCAGAGGATAGTAGGGTGGGTGGGACAGAGGATAGTAGGGTGGGTGGGGCTAAGGATAATAGGGTGGGGCTGAGGATAGTAAGGTGGTGGGGCTGAGGATAGTATGGTGGGTGGGGCTGAGGATAGTAGGGTGGTGGGGCTGAGGATAGTAGGGTGGGTGGGGCTGAGGATAGTAGGGTGGGTGGGGCTGAGGACAGTGGGGTGGTGGGGCTGAGGATAGTAGGGTCGGTGGGGCTGAGGATAGTAGGGTGGGTGGGGCTGAGGATAGTAGGGTGGGTGGGGCTGAGGATGGTAGAGTGGGTGGGGCTGAGGATAGTAGGGTGGTGGGGCTGGGGATAGTAGGTGGGTGGGGCAGAGGATGGTAGAGTGGGTGGGGTTGAGGATTGTAGGGTGGGTGGGGCTGAGGATGGTAGGGTGGGTGGGGCTGAAGATGGTAGGGTGGGTGGGGCTGAGGATGGTAGGGTGGGTGGGGCTGAGGATGGTAGGGTGGGTGGGGCAGAGGATGGTAGGGTGGGTGGGGCTGAAGATGGTAGGGTGGGTGGGGCTGAGGATTGTAGGGTGGGTGGGGCTGAAGATGGTAGGGTGGGTGGGGCTGAGGAAGGTAGGGTGGGTGGGGCTGAAGATGGTAGGGTGGGTGGGGCTGAGGATGGTAGGGTGGGTGGGGCTGAGGATGGTAGGGTGGGTGGGGCTGAAGATGGTAGGGTGGGTGGGGCTGAAGATGGTAGGGTGGGTGGGGCTGAGGATAGTGGGGTGGGTGGGGCTGAAGATGGTAGGGTGGGTGGGGCTGAGGATGGTAGGGTGGGTGGGGCTGAGGATAGTGGGGTGGGTGGGGCTGAAGATGGTAGGGTGGGTGGGGCTGAAGATGGTAGGGTGGGTGGGGCTGAGGATGGTAGGGTGGGTGGGGCAGAGGATGGTAGGGTGGGTGGGGCAGAGGATGGTAGGGTGGGTGGGGCTGAGGATAGTGGGGTGGGTGGGGCTGAGGATTATAGGGTGGGACAGGATGGTGGGGTAGGACAGAGGGTAGTAGGGTGGTGGCAGAGGATGGTAGAGTGGTGGCAGAGGATGGTAGAGTGGGGCAGAGGATGGTGGCGTTGGGCAGAAGATGGTGGAGTAGGTCAGAGGATGTTGAGGTAGGACAGGATGGTGGGGTAGGATAGACTAGAGGATTGTGGGGTAGGAAGGAGGATAGTGGGGTGGGGCAGAGGATGGTGGCGTTGGGCAGAAGATGGTGGAGTAGGTCAGAGGATGTTGAGGTAGGACAGGATGGTGGGGTAGGATAGCCTAGAGGATTGTGGGGTAGGAAGGAGGATAGTGGGGTGGGGCAGAGGATAGTGGGTAGGTCAGAGGATAGTAGGGTGGGGCAGAGGATAGTTAGGTGGGACAGAGGATGGTAGGATGGGGTAGAGGATGGTAGAGTAGGATAGAAGATGGTGGGGTAGGGCAGATGATGGTGGGATAGGGCAGAGGATGGTGGGGTTGGACATAGGATGGTGGAGTGGGGTGAGGATGGTGAAGTAGAACATTGGATGGTGGGGTGGGGCAGAGGATGGTAGAGTAGGGCAGACGATGGTGGGGTAGGACATAAGATGGTGGAGTGGGTCGAAGGATAGTGTGCTAAAAGATAGGATGGTGAGGTGGGGAGAGGATGGTGAAGTAGGACGTTGGATGGTGGGGTGGAGCAGAGAATGGAAGGTGGGGCAGAGTGTGATAGGGTAGGCTAGGTAGTCAAGGTGGAAATGATGATAATCATGGTATTATTTAATAAGCCTTTTTATCTGATGTTCATCTAAAGATGTGCTAAACAATCTGCTGAAGCTGGTTATACTTTCTTTGGCATCTTAAACTACGCTGAATGTTGGGTCCAAGGCACTCCAAATTTTAATAAGCCCATGGCACCAGTTGGCAAATGCTGGGGACCTAAACCTGAATTCCATTCATGTAATAAGTCTTCACTTGGACCTTGTGTTGGGATGCCAGATTACCAGTATATCTACAAAGTTGAACAAGGTTTGTGGCTTGTTTTACTTAGTTCTATTATATGGCACGGATTACTTCCGGTAAAATCACGCGCTGTGATTGGTTGCTGACGTGGTGAGATTTCTCCGTAAAGCCCGCGGGCATTATGAGAATTGTTAATGCCCTACGATTGGAAACAAACAAAAAACCCTAATAAGAAACTTTTATTGCTGTAAAACAACGAAAACAAATGAAATAAACGACGATAAGCATTATAAAAGTAAATTCCAGTATCCAGACGAAAAGGAAACAACAGAAAATAACGCTAGTTCGGTGTTTTGACGAAGTTAAAAGAAGCGAAGACCAAGAAATACAAGATTGATTTTGAAATAAAAATTGCCATATAACAAACTACTTAAATATAACCTCGACCATTTGGTCTTTATGGTAAAATATTAAACCTCGGCCTTGAACATATTAACCTCGCTATCGCTCGATCAATACAGCAAGACCTCGGTTTAATATTTTACCGTGAAGACCTCATTCTCGGTTATTAAATAGTTATTATTTATCTTGTGTGTTGGAAATTATTTTACATGTTTGTATTCGTTGGATAGTCTTGAGAGAAAATGTATTATCTCTTGTTGCATGTTTAAGTTAGTGTTTGGCATCACAAAAAACTTGTGTTGACATTAGTGCTTGTACCAAGGTTCAGTATTTGATTACTAGCTTCACATAGGGGCCCTGGACGTTGTGTCCCAAATACCTAGCTGGAACAGGTAGTACAGTACCAATCAGTAAAATTATGTGTCACTCACATGTGAATTATTCTTTTCAAACCACAATATTTATATATTTCATTGTGTTTTTAGACAAAAATGAATGCTTTTCTAAGCCATGTAAAAATGGAGGAACTTGTTTAGATAAGCTAAATTCCTATAGCTGTAAATGCCCAAGTGGTTTTAATGGATCTAATTGTGAAAATAGTAAGCACAAATGTCATACCTCATATTTTTGTTTTATTTTATTTTCCCCCACTACATTACTTCACGTCACATTAAATTACATTACATTACATCACTTCACACCACATTACTTCACATCACATTACTTCACATTACGTTACGTTACGCTACATTACATTACATTACATTACATTACATTACATTACATTACATTACATTACATTACATTACATTACATTACGTTACGTTACGTTACGTTACATTACGTTACGTTACGTTACATTACGTTACATTACGTTACGTTACGTTACATTACATTACGTTACATTATGTTACCTTACATTAGGTTTCGTTACGTTACGTTACATTACGATACATTACGTTACATTATGTTACGTTACATTACATTACATTATGTTTCGTTACGTTACGTTACGTTATGTTTCGTTACGTTACGTTACATTACGATACATTACGTTACATTATGTTACGTTACATTACATTACATTATGTTTCGTTACGTTACGTTACGTTATGTTTCGTTACGTTACGTTACATTACGTTACATTACGTTACATTACGTTACATTACGTTACATCACGTTACATTACGTTACATTGCGTTGCGTTGCATTACGTTGCATTACGTTGCATTACGTTACATTACATTACATTACATTACATTACATTACATTACATTACATTACATTACATTACATTACATTACATTACGTTGCATTACGTTGCATTACGTTACATTACATTACATTGCATTACATTACGTTACATCACATTACGTTACATTACCTTACATTACCTTACATTACATTACATTACCTTACATTACATTACGTTACATTACGTTAGATTACGTTGCATTACGTTACATTACGTTGCATTACGTTACATTACGTTGCATTACGTTGCATTACGTTACATTACGTTGCATTACGTTACATTACGTTGCATTACGTTACATTACGTTACATTACGTTACATTACGTTACGTTACATTACGTTACATTACATTACATTACGTTGCATTACGTTACATTACGTTACATTATGTTTCGTTACGTTACGTTACATTGCATTACATTGCATTACATTACATTACATTACATTACATTACATTACATTACATTACATTACATTACATTACATTACATTACATTACATTACATTACATTACATTACATTACATTACATTACATTACATTACATTACATTACGTTGCATTACGTTACATTACATTACATTGCATTACATTACGTTACATCACATTACGTTACATTACCTTACATTACCTTACATTACATTACATTACATTACCTTACATTACATTACATTACATTACCTTACATTACATTACGTTACATTACGTTAGATTACGTTGCATTACGTTACATTACGTTGCATTACGTTACATTACGTTGCATTACGTTGCATTACGTTGCATTACGTTACATTACGTTGCATTACGTTACATTACGTTGCATTACGTTACATTACGTTACGTTACATTACGTTACATTACATTACATTACGTTGCATTACGTTACATTACGTTACATTATGTTTCGTTACGTTACGTTACATTGCATTACATTACATTGCATTACATTACATTACATTACATTACATTACATTACATTACATTACATTACATTACATTACATTACATTACATTACATTACATTACATAAAGATTACATTCTGTAAAGTCTGAATAACTTTTAATAATTAAAAACTTTTAATAATTAAAAAATAATTAATTAAAAACTTTTTTCTATTCTAGATATTGATGAATGTTTCTCTCATCCGTGTAAAAATGGTGGAACATGTGTGGACAAAGTGAACTCGTATTCTTGTACCTGTCCCAAAGGTTTTGATGGAGTGAACTGTGAGAACAGTAAGTAAATAAAAGAAGATTTTTGAAGTGCTTTTTAATACATGTCATCCAATGAAGAAGAACGGTTTTTTTCATTCTAGATATTGATGAATGTTTCTCTCATCCATGTAAAAATAATGGAACATGTGTTGACAAAGTAAACTCGTACTCTTGCACTTGTCCTAAAGGTTTTGATGGAGTGAACTGTGAGAACAGTAAGTAATGAGTTGTTAAAGGCGAGGTAATAAGGGCAACATTTTTCTTCAACTTTCAACACAACATTGTTACGTTGCAAGTTGAAAAGCGTTGTTGCACGTATTACCACCCACCTTAAACATTGTCACGTAACAATGATTTTGTAGCCTGCGCCGCAGACGTCTAAACCCCTGGTTATATCCGTCTGCGAATTAGCGACAGAATTCTTGTTCTGATCTCCCGTTGAGTACTTGAATATGACTATATGAGTACTAGATACTGATTGGCTATCCACTAAGTTCAATCTTAGATGGATTCTGATTGGGTATTGCGCGACTTCCGGCACAGCAAGCAACTTGAATATGAGTACTTGACCATCATTTATTGCCAAACACGCAAACAATGCTCTGTTCTGTTTCGTTTATTCGAAGTCTATGTTGGAAAGAAAATGTTCCATGGAAACATAGAACCTCAAAATCGTGTTGTCGAGATGTACTACGCTTTTCTACAGCCATAACAGTAACACAATATCACGATATCCAATAGTTGACCAATGAGCCCTCTACGTTTCTTCAACTTGTGAAGACATTGCTTACATATATATCTGCTCGAATCCTTTATAATGAAAGGCAGACTCTTTAACTCTTCTGAGACGTTAAATGTTCCTTTACCTTCAACAAGGTATCTCTCCTGGTGTTTAATAATCTCTCGAAAACATAACACGCAGGGGAAATCCATAAATGATATATTTAAATCATATTCATGTCAGATGTAAATTTTGATGCAAATAAACACGCTTGGCTCTCAACGGGAAATCAGAACAAGAATTCTGTCGTGCAAGTTGAAAACAAAAGGTCCGCTATGCGTACATGTCTCTGCAAGATCTTGTAAGATGTTGTGTGATCTTGGAAAATCTTGTCTTAAGAACAATCTTATAAGATTTTTACACGTAGTTCTTATAAGATTTTAGCGAGATCTTATAAGATAATTAAAGATCAGAGAAAGTACACGTTCAATTCTCTGACCAAAATAATTTTTTATCATGACTCACAAAAACTGTGGTAGATCACAGTCAAAAGTTTACTATAAGTCACGTTAAAAATTCTTACCAGTTTTATCAGCAATATCCCCTGTCTCCGAAATGTTTAGTGCAAAGCTTTGTTGTCATGTATTTTTTTAGATATTGATGATTGTGTGACGGGTTCGTGTTTGAATGGTGGTGAATGTGTCGATGGAGTGAACTCGTATAGTTGTCAATGTCCAAGTGGTTACAATGGATCTCGCTGTGAACACGGTAAGTTGCGGTCAAGCACGCATTTATAGCACGCATTTATAGCACGCATTTATAGCACGCATTTATAGCACGCATTTATAGCACGCGTTTACAGCACACCATTACAGTACGCATTTACACAGCACGCATTTGCAGCACGCGATTACAGTACGTGATTACAGCACGTGATTACAGCACGCATCCACAGGACCCATTAACAACGCGCGATTACAGCACGCATTTACACCACTCGATTACAGCACGCATTTTATACAGCGCGCATTTGTAGCACGCGATTACAGCACGTGATTACAGCACGTGATTACAGCACGTGATTACAGCACGCATCTACAGGACCCATTAACAACGCGCGATTACAGCACGCATTTACACCACTCGATTACAGCACGCATTTTATACAGCGCGCATTTGTAGCACGCGATTACAGCACGTGATTACAGCACGTGATTACAGCACGTGATTACAGCACGCATCTACAGGACCCATTAACAACGCGCGATTACAGCACGCATTTACACCACTCGATTACAGCACGCATTTTATACAGCGCGCATTTGTAGCACGCGATTACAGCACGTGATTACAGCACGTGATTACAGCACGCATCTACAGGAGCACGCATCTACAGGACGCATTAACAACGCGCGATTACAGCACGCATTTACTAGATGCATTTAGACCACGCATTTACAGCATACGTTTACAGCACGCATCTAAAGCACGCGGTTACAGTCTGCACCTACAGCACGCATTTGCAGCACGCATTAACAGCAACCACAGCTAGTTTAAACATGGCAATCCTTGTGTTTCATAGAAATCGACGAGTGTCTTTCCAATCCATGTTTGAATGGCGGAACATGTGTAGATGAAGTGAACTCCTTCAGCTGTAAATGTCCACGAGGATTTGCTGGACCAAATTGCGAAACAAGTATGTTTGTAATGGTTTATTAGCTCAAGATGTCGTTAGTTGTTAATACTCAGTAAACTCTGACCTCTAGATAGGAGACCTTCGTAAATATGTTTCTTAACTCTTAGGCTACGTCCACACGTATCCGGATTTTTTTGAAAACGCAACTTTTTTTATCCGTTTTCAAAAAAATCCGCATCCACACAAGAACAGGAAAACGGCGTTTACAAAAAGTTCCACTTTGGAGACCGTCTTCGAGAAGTTCCGTTTTTGATAACCGCTTCATCGTTTTCGGGTGGACGGAAGTCCAATCCGTAACAAAAAAGTTGCGTTTTCAAAAAAATCCGGATACATGTGGACCTTTTGCCTAAGTTTCGAGTCAAGTAAATTTGAGCCAGTAACTTCTCTTAATTCAGTTTTTCACGTAAAATGACGTATTCGAATAAGCTGTTGTGTTTTTCATTTGTATTTTCTAAAAGTTTTAGGTAAAGCGGTTGTAGTTTTTGCATTAAACTCAGTTTATCAACATCACTTCTACACATAATTTCATTGTCAATATAATAAGTAGAACATTACACGGTTGCTCAAAGATATGGATTTTATGTTCTCATGGCTAGAGCAATATCCTTGTCCTTGCCACTCGAACATAAAATCCATATCTTCTCGTCACCGTGTAATATCCCCTTTGTATTAAAACGAAAATGTCGATGGATTTTCATTTACAAGAATGTAGTTTTTCCAGGGATGCTAGAACTCGGGACAGTTAGAGTAGCCTTCCCTTTTTGTTTTCAAGGAAAGCAGAAATGCAGAAGTGTTATTAAATTACTCTTTCTTTGGGAAGGTCGAGTTTGGTCTAAAATAGTCTTTAATTGAACGGATTTAATTTGTGTAGTTAAGCTGACCACATTACTTATAAATTATCTTTCTTTTTTATTTCCAGAGATTAGGAAATGTGATTCCTACCCTTGTAAGAACAATGGGACATGCGCGGACGTCCACAGCAGAGTGAACGACTTGCTCGGGGAAAAGCCATACATTTGTATCTGTAAACCTGGATTTACGGGAAAGAATTGTGAAACAGGTAAAATTAAGACTATTTAAGAAATAGAAAATTTGTGGTGATGAGTATCGGCAACCTGTAGCATTAACACACAAATATTATTCGCCGTTTCTGACAGATATCGATGAATGCGCCATCAAACCATGTCTTAACGGAGCTACTTGTATCAACGGTCTTAATAAATATACATGCAAGTGTGTAGTGGGATTTGCGGGAGAAAACTGCGAAACAAGTAAGACTTATTTTTGTAGTTCTTACAATCTTATGGAATAAGAATTTTTATTATTATCTTACGTCACCATAATCAAGAGAAAAATATGTTCACTCGACCAGAATTTGTGCACAAACTTTTGGCACACCAGTCCACATATCAATTGAAACGCCAGTATTTCGTTGCAAAAAATCTCAGCAGTTTACCTTCTCACTTTGCTCTGTTCAAAACACTGACTACGCAGCACATTATTTTTTGCGGTTAACTGCAAGCAATTGAGCAATCCCGACTCGAGGCAAGCAATTGAGCAATCCCGACTTCGGGGCAAGCAATTGAGCAATCCCGACTTCGGGGCAAGCAATTGAGCAATCCCGACTTCGGGGCAAGCAATTGAGCAATCCCGACTTCGGGGCAAGCAATTGAGCAATCCCGACTTCGGGGCAAGCAATTGAGCAATCCCGACTTCGGGGCAAGCAATTGAGCAATCCCGACTTCGGGGCAAGCAATTGAGCAATCCCGACTTCGGGGCAAGCAATTGAGCAATCCCGACTTCGGGACAAGCAATTGAGCAATCCCGACTTCGGGACAAGCAATTGAGCAATCCCGACTTCGGGGCAAGCAATTGAGCAATCCCGACTTCGGGACAAGCAATTGAGCAATCCCGACTTCGGGACAAGCAATTGAGCAATCCCGACTTCGGGACAAGCAATTGAGCAATCCCGACTTCGGGGCAAGCAATTGAGCAATGCCGACTTTGGGGCAAGCAATTGAGCAATCCCGACTTCGGGACAAGCAATTGAGCAATCCCGACTTCGGGGCAAGCAATTGAGCAATCCCGACTTCGGGCAAGCAATTGAGCAATCCCGACTTCGGGGCAAGCAATTGAGCAATGCCGACTTTGGGGCAAGCAATTGAGCAATCCCGACTTCGAGGCAAGCAATTGAGCAATGCCGACTTCGGGACAAGATTGTAAGCAGTAAGGGGTCACCATGACAACTCTGCCAAGGCAGACCTCCCGGCACCTGTCACACTGAGTAATCAGTGGAATATGTATTATGTATAACACGAGTCTATAACTTTACTTACCTGAAAAGGGGTGGGGGAAGGGTGGGGGAACAAGCGACAATCCAAATTGCAAAAGACACGACAGCTGAGCAACAGGCTAGCAAGCAAAGCCATCAACCGTGCGTGTGCGCCCCTGGGCAGCTCGAGGTGCTAGTTTAAGTCCTGCTTGAGTCGACAAAATTCTCTGTTAACTTTGATCGTGTAAGAAAATTATGGAATTTCTCTTATTTCTCTAAGGATAGGTATAAAATCTAGTTTATAATGAGCTATGTATTTGTAAATCGTTTTGTGATAATCTTTGTAGATGTCGACGAGTGTTCTCCTAATCCGTGTGAAAATGGTGGTACGTGTGTTGATGGTATCAATTCCTATAAATGTTTGTGTCCTGGTGGATATACTGGAAGGCAATGTGAAACAGGTATTTCACACAATAATTTAGAACTATTGCCTTCTTTCGTCTTCCTTCTTTCTTGTCCTACTTTCTCGCTTCCCTCCCTCCCTTCCTTCCTTCCTTCCTTCCTTCCTTCCTTCCTTCCTTCCTTCCTTCCTTCCTTCCTTCCTTCCTTCCTTCCTTCCTTCCTTCCTTCCTTTCATTCTTTCTTTCCCTTTCTTCTCCTTATTACGCCGTCCAGTAATCAAATGAACAATTTTTCTATCACTGAATTATTTCAGATATCAACGAATGTGATTCTTCTCCATGTAAAAATGGCGGAACGTGTCAAGATGAAATTAATAGTTACTACTGCCAATGCCCAAAGAGATACGTTGGAATACATTGTGAAGAAAGTAAGAGCAGTACTGTTTAAGTTGATAGAGAGCTTATATGAAATGACTTCAACCATAATACCTCACATGACAAAAACAGTCCGTAGTCAAATTTCGGAAACAAAGCCGTCTTAGAACCTGTTCATATGATCCCGGTATACCGGGATGTCCTGGTGTACCGGGCTCTTGGCTTGTAGATAATTTACTGTTGTTTTCCAAGTTATGTTTGTATGGAGAGCGGGACGTCCCGCCTGACCGAGATCTCGGTTGAAGCAACCGGAATCTCGGCCAGGCAGGACAATGTTTGTCCATATAAACGCAACATCCCGGTAGATCGGGATGAAGTTTACTGAACTGCAATGCTTGTAACTTTGAATATTACTGTCAGAATTTCGTCAAACGGTCAGGTCTAGGGACAAAACACTGAATAAAAGTGAAATAACTTCTAACATAGTAGAATTAGGGTGAATTTTTACTTTTTTGCTCCATTTACTTAAATTCCCGCGCTTTTTGACCCGGGATGAAATGCATCCCAGTCAACCGGGACGAGCACCTTGTTTACTGTATAAAACCCGGGATGGGATTTATCCCGCGCAAACAGCCCCTGAATATCCTTTCCCAACATAGACGTTGCGCTCGACGTTTTCGTCGTCATTTTGTGTCCTCTCTGATCTATTTAAATGAGTCTTTTGGTGCTAACCGTCTTGGTCTTGCTTTTATGTTTTTAGAAATAAAAGAATGTAAATCGCAACCGTGCTTGAATGGAGGGACTTGCAAAGAAGAATATGAAAGTAAAACGAAGGCATTCGCCAGTTTTGAAAAAGACAACGAGAGTTTCTATACCTGTGTTTGTCGTCCTGGTTACACAGGGAAAAACTGCGAGAAAGGTAGATGGTTGATTGATTGATTGATTGATTGATTGATTGATTGATTGATTGATTGATTGATTGATTGATTGATTGATTGATTGATTGATTGATTGATTGATTGGGTGTGAAATATCTTTCCATTATATTCTATTCTGATAGTATTGTTAGTGTAGTACTTTCAACTTGGAGTTTGTAAAGTTTTGGGAGTCCTTGTGCTAAAAGCTGTCGTTAGATTTTTTAACATGTTTAACGAGAGCTTGTAAAGCAAGAGCTAACCAAACTAGCTGACGGCCGACGATTTTATTCGTCTCAAATGGACGATGTCCAGGGAATGGTTGGATTAATGTTTTGTTGTTGTGTTCTCAGATATAGACGAATGCTCCCCGTTACCGTGTGAGAATGGGGGAAGGTGTGAGGATGGTATTAATTATTACAATTGCACCTGTCCTCCAGGATATACTGGCAAAGATTGTGAAACAGGTGAGGAAAACGCAATTGTACGTCTATAACACACTACATCAACACCTTATATTCCCGTTCATATATCACTACACAACACAATATACCACACCATACCATGTGCACTACATAGTGTACCATTCCACACTTATCATACCATACACACCATACTATACCATACCATACTATATCACATGCCATACCATATTATTCCACATACCATGCTGCCATACCATACCCCATATTATACCATACCTCTTACTATATCATACCATACCATACGATACTACACAATACCACACTGCACCATACCATACCACACCACACTACATACCATTCCTATACTAGACTACCATACCATACCATACCATACCATACCATACCATACCATACCATACCACACCACACCACACCACACCACACCACACCGCACTACATACCATATCATTCCTGTATTAGACCACACTACACCATACCCACACCACACCACACTACACACCATACCATTCCCATACTAGACTATACCATACCATACCACACCAACTCTTTCTATATCTCTTCTTATATCTCGTCCAGCTAACTTGCTGATGGGATTGCTTTTTTCACAATCTTTTTTCCCTTTTCAAATCAGACACAAATGAATGCCACTCAAATCCATGCCAACACAGCATTTCATGTATTGATGGTGTCAACTCCTACAAATGTGTCTGTAAACCTGGTTATACTGGAAAACATTGTAATACAGGTATGTTGTAAACGATGGAAAGAAAGAAGGAGAAAAAGAAGGAAGGGAAGGAAGGAAGAAAGGAAGGAAGGAAGGAAGGAAGGAAGGAAGGAAGGAAGGAAGGAAGGAAGGAAGGAAGGAAGGAAGGAAGGAGGGAGGGAGGGAGGGAGGGAGGAAGGAAGGAAGGAAGGAAGGAAGGAAGGAAGGAAGGAAGGAAGGAGGAAGGAAGGAAGGAAGGAAGAAAGGAAGGAAGGAAGGGAGGGGGGAGGGAGCTGGAGGGGGGAGGGAGATAGGGAGGGAGGGAGGGAGGGAGGGAGGGAAGGGAAGGAAGGAAGGAAGGAAGGAAGGAAAGAAGGAAGGAAGGAAGGAAGGAAGGAAGGAAGGAAGGAAGGAAGGAAGGAAGGAAGGAAGGAAGGAAGGAAGGAAGGAAGGGATGGATGGATGGATGGATGGATGGATGGATGGATGGATGGATGGATGGATGGAGAGAGGGAGGAAGGGACAGATGAACGAACGAACGAGCGAACGAACGAACGAACGAACGAACGAACGAACGAACGAACGAACGAACGAACGAACGAACGAACGAACGAACGAACGAACGAACGAACGAACGAACGAACGAATTGCTAAATATGACGTGTTACTATAATTTTTGTCATTTGTTCAGATATTAACGAGTGCGGGTCATCACCATGTGAAAATGGAGGCGTTTGCATCGATGGTGTGAATTCTTATACTTGCAAGTGTCCAAGAGGATATATAGGAACAAACTGTGAAACAAGTAAGTATAACACAGTGCTCCATTTCATTACAGTGCAGTACAGTGCACCATCTGGTGGTTATATGCATACCGTTTTCCAGTATGCAAATAACCATCTGGTGGTTTTTTGCATACCGTTTTCAGGTAGGCAGAAAACCATTTATTCTGGTAGTTATATGCATGCCGTTTTCCAGCAGGCAGATAACCATCTGGTGGTTATGTGCATGCCGTTTTCCGGTTGGCAGATACCATCTGGTGGTTGTATAAATACCGTTTTCTGGTACGCAGATAACCATTTGGTTTAGTTTAGTTTAGTTTAATAAATTCTCCAAGAAATTACGTACAGGTCAAACACTGGAAACATTTACATACAATAGTTACAATATGTGGCAGAGTGGAAACAGGACCGAAGTCCCAATTGACATCCAATCCCCTGGTGGTTATATACATACAGTGTTTCTGTATGCAAATAACCATCTGGTGGTTATATGCATACCGTTTTCTGGCATACAGATAACTACTTGGTGGTTGTATACAACCTATATGAAAGAATAAGTGATTCTATATTCTTTGGGAAGCACGGGTGGCGTGTGCTGTTAGGGCGCTGCCTCTCACCGCTGTAGTTAAGCCCAGTTGGACGGGGTTAGTACTTGGATGGGTGACCGTCTGGGAATAGCTCCGTTCTCGAACTTGAATTTCATGTGAGTAGAGTTTAGTTGGTCTCTCCTGTGCTTCGAGGGTTTTTCGCGGGGTTCTGCGGTTTTCCTCCCTCCGTAAAATCAACACTTAGGTCTTAGTTTATGTCGTGCACTTTTAACATGAGCCTCTGGCTCGGATGATTGGGCGACCACATCCTGTGTTTACGACGTTAAATAAATCATTACTCAAATAAATAAATCATTACTCAAATAAATAAATCATTATATTCTACAATAAGTGATTTTTTTTTTCTCATTTCAGAAATCAATGAATGTGATTCGTTGCCTTGTTTAAATGATGGAAAATGCGTGGATTTGAATACTGGAAATAGTGGTGTTGGTCTTGAAGGCAGTGGTATTCTGGGAAGTGGTGTTGAAGGAAGTGGATCAGATGCATTGTATAAATGTATATGTCCTGCTGGCTTTACTGGCAGACTGTGTGAAACAAGTAAGAGCATTTGGGTTACTAGGAATTATCTGGATTATGGTGCATAGTATATAGTGCATGGCGCATTAGCATGGTAAATTGTGCTTGTGCGTGGTGCATTACCATGGTGTGTGGTACATGGTGTATGGTACATGGTTCACTTGTGCCATGGGGCTGGTTCATGGTAGTAGGTACATGGTACACGGTGCTCAGTGTATGGTACATGGTGCGTGGTCTATTGTACTTGGTACATCGTACATGGTGCTCAGTGTGTTTAGGTACATGGTACATGGTACATGGTGCGTGGTCTATTGTACTTGGTACATCGTACATGGTGCTCAGTGTGTTTAGGTACATGGTACATGGTACATGGTGCGTGGTCTATTGTACTTGGTACATCGTACATGGTGCTCAGTGTGTTTAGGTACATGGTGCGTGGTACATGGTGCATGACACATGGTGTGCTTGGTACATGGTTACTTAGTACATTATACTTGGTACATGAATTGTATGTACATGGTGTATGGTGCATGGTATATTATGCATGGTACATTATAGCTCATGGTACATAGTAGTGGAAGACATATATTTTCTATCTTGCCATTCGTGTTTCAGATATCGATGATTGTGAGGCGTCGCCATGTTGGAACGGAGGAACTTGTGTTGATGAAGTCAATTCTTACACATGTATATGCGCCACTGGGTTTAACGGCGAGGACTGTGAGAATAGTAAGTGTACTACTCAACTTGAAATTACGGGAATCATTGAGTTGTTTTTTTTGAATACACAACAATAGTACTCCCGAATACTGGAATTATTTTTACAAAAATTTAATGTTTTGCGTTCCTGATAATGACTTAAACCAAGTCGAATTTTTATTAAAATGATTTTAGTAATTGGAGTTATTAGTGTTGTGTGTTTTACAGTATACTGAACTAATCTATATATGCTATATTTGTCTTAAAAGCTATTAATATTTAAGTTTCTCAGTACGGTACGGCAACATTATTTTATTTTTTTAGTTCTTAAAAAGGTTAGGAACACCTGTAGGTTTTGCCAAGAAGAACAGTCTTGTATTTACTATATCTCACATTTATGTTAAATTTTAAATTTTGTTAGATATCAATGATTGTTCTCCTTCACCGTGTTTGAACGACGGTACTTGTATCGATGGCGTGGCGTCTTATACCTGTCAATGTGAAGCTGGGTTTACTGGAGAGAACTGTGAAACAGGTAAAGATTGGGAATGTTTTAAGCGTATGGGAATGTTTTAAGCGTATACGGAACCAAATGTTGAAAACGTTTTAAATGTGATGTGAAAGGGACTAAGGTTCGACGACGACGACGACAACAGCAGCAGGAGCAACAACATCAACATTAAACAACAACAACAACAACAACACCCAACAACAACAACAGCAACAACAACAACAACAACAACAACAACAACAACAACAACAACAACAACAACAACAACAACAACAACAACAACAACAACAACAACAACAACAACAACAACAACAACAACAACAACAACAACAACAACAACAACAACAACAGCAGCAGCAGCCGCAGCAGCAACAACAACAGTAGCAGCTACAACACCAACATCATCAACAGCAACAACATCAACACCAACACCAACATCATCAACAGCAACAACGACATCAACAACAACAACATCAGCACCACCACCATCATCAGCAACAGCAGCAGCAGCAACAACAACAACAACAACAACAACAACAACAACAACAACAACAACAACAACAACAACAACAACAACAACAACAACGCCATCATCAACAACATCAACACCACCACCGTCAACAACGACAACAACAGTAGCAGCAACTATAACACCAATACCAACAACAACAACAACAACAACAACAACAACAACAACAACAACAACAATGCCATCATCAACAACATCAACACCACCACCATCAACAACGACAACAACAGTAGCAGCAACTATAACACCAATACCACCACCACCACCACCACCAACAACAACAACAACAGCAACAACAACAGCAACAACAACAACGCCATCATCAATAACATCAACACCACCACCAACAACACTTGGCATATTTTATTCATTTTTTTTAGATATTAATGAATGCGCTTCATCACCATGCAAAAATGGGGGAACATGTCAAGATTTTGTTGACGCATACTTCTGTCAATGTCCTAAAGGTTTCATTGGAGTTAATTGTGAAACAAGTAAGATACTACCTCACCTAGCAGTTTTATTTTATAAAACACACAACATTGGTATCTTCCTGAAGGTTTTTGGCGCTAAGGATACTTGGTGTTGCTGTTGTATTTGATGTACATAACTGACATCCATATTGTTACAAACAATTTTGTTTCTTAGTATTGTACTGCTTTGTTTTTTATGTATTAAATTTTACTTGTAAATCGTTTTTTGGCCATATCGTCGATGAATTGTGTTGCATAAAACGTTTTGTGGAGCAAATGTCCTTATCTTAAGGTTTTTCGTTTTCTTTTGACAGAGGTTAATGAATGTGATTCACAACCTTGCAAAAATGGAGGCAAGTGTGTTGAAGGAGATTTGAGTACAGTTGATTCAGCAGGAGATGAAACATCGTATTCTTGTGTGTGTCAACCTGGTTATACAGGGAAAAATTGCGAGAGAGGTAGGTATAACGCAGTACCGTGGAAAAAAATCTGTTTCTAAAATACTACGGAATATTTAACCTAGAAAAAGAAGGAGTTTACATGTAATTTTTCCTTCAGTTTATTTCAATCAAAAGTTGTCAGATAATAAATATACATTATTGCTCCCCTTGCATTATTGTTCGTGTGATTTGGGTTTACACGTCTTGAAAGGTTTTCTTGTTTTTAATTTTGTTAGAAATTGACGAGTGTTCCTCTGCTCCATGTAAAAACAACGCAACTTGTATTGATGGGATTAATAAGTACACTTGCAAATGTAAACCTGGATATAGCGGGAAAAATTGCAATGAAGGTATTACAAAACTCAGCAGCCTTTGTTAGTGATTGTGGCGTTTGTTTTGTTTTGTTTTGATTTGGTGTTGATGGTGATGTTAGTATTAGTGTTAATGTGGTAATGTTAGTGATGGTGTTGGTTTTCATGTGGGTGGTGGTTTTGGTGGTGGTGGTGGTGGTGTTAGTGATGGTGTTGATGGTGATGTTAGTATTAGTGTTAATGTAGTAATGTTAGTGATGGTGTTCGTTTTCATGTCGGTGGTGGTTTTGGTGGTGGTGGTGGTGGTGTTAGTGATGGTGGTGGTGCTGGTAATGGTGGTTGTGGTGTTAGTGCTGGTGATGTTGATGTGGGTGATGGTGATGGTGCTGGTGGTGGTGGTGGTGTTAGTGATGGTGGTGGTGATGGTAGTGGTGGTGTTAGTGATTGTGATGTTAATGTGGGTGATGGTGATGGTGGTGGTGTTAGTGGTGGTGGTGGTGGTGTTAGTGATGGTGGTGGTGATGGTAGTGGTAGTGTTAGTGATGGTGATGTTGATGTGGGTGGTGGTGATGTTGGTGATGATGGTGATGGTGATGGTGTTGGTGTTGGTGATGGTGGTGGTGGTAATGGTGGCGGTGGTGGTGTCAGTGATGTTGTCGGTGTTAGTGATAGTGTTGATCATGGTGTTGCTGTTATTGTCTATGTTGATGTTGCTATTGCAGTCTTTGTCGTTCTGGTTTTAAGTTAGTTCCAACGCGTGCGTATGAACAGTTATTAATAAATGTTTTATCTTTTCTGTCTTTTAGACATCAATGAATGTGACCCGTCCCCATGCTTACATGGTGGAGTATGTCTAGACAAGATCAATGCGTTCAAATGTGTCTGCAAGCTTGGTTATACAGGCAAAGTGTGCGAGACAGGTGAAAACTTTTTTCAAATTATCTGTGAAATATAGTTCTATTACACTAAGCGTGTATATGGTTTTGCCTGTTTGTTTATTGTTATAGTAACACATATTTTTGTCTTTTATCATGTCAGATATCGATGATTGTAAACCTCCACCTTGTCTTAACAATGGTGTCTGTATTGATGGCGTTCACAGCTACAAGTGCAAGTGTCCGAAAGGGTTCATAGGAGATAACTGTGAAACACGTGAGTGAATAGGGTGATGGCAATTGACCTAATTTATGCAGCGGATATATAAATACATAAAATGTACAATATATAAATTATCAATTTAGAAGGACAAAATTACCTTTACAACGTAAGCCTTTTCCGAAAATAATTTTCTCTCCTCCGAAAAATAAGTAAAGCAGGTTTAAAAAAGTAGAGTGTTGCGTAAGCAGTGTTAAAGATAGATCACAGTGAAAATGTGGTGAACTGCTGAGAATAGTTTTGATGTACTGTATAATAAACGAGCAGGAGTGTTTTATCAGATATAAAGACACGAGGTGAAGCCGAGTGTTTTTATATCTGATAAAACACGAACTGCGAGTTTATTATACGGCTTCAAAAACGAACCACTTGGTAAGTTGATTGGCGGAGTTAGTTTGAAAAATAACCTTGTCTAAGCCGAGAAAATCAAAGCTAAAGTTTGTGTAAATCAGAAGAAATCTTTATCACATATAAAGATACGATACGGTCATGATTTTCTTTTGTGTTTTCCTCATGCATTATTAATGAGTTTTTGATGACGAAATACTGACGATTCGAACGGAGCTCTTTATCAGAGTTTTGTTGGTTTAGTTTATTTTTCAATCAATTCATAAGTTGTTTTTGTTGTATTGTACAGGTATAAACCAATGTGACGCCCTTCCTTGTCTGAACGGAGGCAAGTGTGTTGACTTGGAGATCGGTTCTGGGAGTGGAGTTGGTTCTGGTGGAGTTATTGATGCTTATAAATGCGTTTGTCCTGCTGGCTACACCGGACGGCTTTGTGAAACAGGTAAAGATAAACTTTTGTAATGTTTAAAATACAAGCAGCAGTGTTTTATCGGGTTTGGAGGCACAAGTGTTCTTTGTCCTTTTCCGTCGGATGGCTTTCCCTATGACGAGTGGAATCGTCTGACATTTTAGCCAGAGTAAAATACGTAAGACTTGAGGGTCCAATGAGTCTACAAAGAGTTAGGATAAAGGACTGGGGGCTAATTATCCTTACTTGCAGCCAGCGGCTGAATTGCAAAGGACGCAGATCAACGTAGCCATGTCGAGGCATACAGTTCAGACCACGGATCACAGCTAAGATGTTAGGTGTTGATTTTATGGAGGGAGGAAAACCGGAGAACCCGGCGAAAAACCATCGAAGCACAGGAGAGATCAACAACAACTCTACTCACATGAGTTCCAAGCTCGACAACGGGATCATTCCCAAGCAATCAGTCACCCATCCAAGTACTAACCCCGTCTAACTGGGCTTAACTTTTTGGTGAGAGGCAGTGCGCTAACAGCACACGCCACCCGTGCTCCCCAGGAATAGCTATCCCAAGAATACTTGCAATCGTACGTTATCACCAAGCTTACACGTCACTTTACACGTCATCAGGCTTCAACTCGTGTAGCCTGCGTGCAGACGCTTGTATGGAAATACAAACGTCTGCACGCAGGCTACAACTCGTGTTGCCAACGGCGAATATGACATCTACTTATTACAATGATTATTTCTACAAACCTAATGTAACCTTTCATGTCGGCATTGTGTTATTTACAAATACATTTCTATTTCATCAAAGATATCAATGATTGTGATCCCTCGCCGTGTCTCAATGGTGGAAATTGTATTGATGGTGTGAATACTTACAAATGTAAATGTCTTGCTGGTTACACTGGTGACAACTGCGAGACAGGTAAGGATAATCCAGGATAGATGGACTGTCTGTCTGTCTGTCTGTCTGTCTGTCTGTCTGTCTGTCCGTCTGTCTGTCCGTCCGTCCGTCCGTCCGTCCGTCCGTCTATCTATCTCTCTTCTCTGTCTGTCCGTCCGTCCGTCCGTCCGTCCGTCCGTCCGTCTGTCTGTTTGTCTGTCTGTTTCTTTCGTTGCTTACACAAGTGAATATCTTCCACTTTTTCCCAGATATCAACGAATGTGCATCCAGTCCATGTTTAAACAGTGGTACTTGTATTGATGGTGTCAATTCTTTCAGTTGTCAATGTGTGGTGGGTTACACAGGAGCGCACTGTGAGACTGGTAAGGAATGGAGCATGCTCAGTTAATTCAAATGAGACAAATAAGGGTTGTGTCACATGTTAATTTTGTGTTTAGATATTGATGACTGCAAACCTAATCCATGTAAAAATGGCGGGAAATGCACTGATGGTGTTAATACTTATACCTGTAAATGTCCAAGAGGATTTGCTGGAACAAACTGCGAAACAAGTGAGGGTCGTTATGCTACTAAATTTTGGTGGTGGTGATGGCGGTAGTGATGGTGATGGTGGTGGTGGTGGTGGTGGTGGTGGTGGTGGTGATGATGAATGTGGTGGTCGTGGTACTGCTGCTGATGGTGTTGTTGTTGTTATTGATGGTGATAGTGGCGCTTTAATTTGTTGTTGTTCTTGTTGTTGTTGTTGTTGTTGTTGGTGGTGGTGGTGGTGGTGGTGGTCGTAGTGGTGATGGTGGTGCTGCTGCTGTTGGAGGTGGTGGTGATGATGATGATGATGGTGGTGGTGATGATGGTGGTGGTGATGATGATGGTGGTGGTGGTGCATGGTGGTGGTGGTGGTTGTGCCGTTGTTGGTGGTGGTAGTGCTGATGGTACTGTTGCTGCTGCTCCTGTTGTTAGTGGTGGTGGTTGTGCTGTTGTTGTTTTTGTTGTTTGTTTGTTGTTTCTGTTGTTGTTGCTGTATTTTATTGCTTTTTATTGTTTTTTCTTCTTCAGAAATCTACGAATGCGACAGTCAGCCGTGTAAAAATGATGGCAAATGCGTTGAAGGTTCTTACGGTAGTGGTGTAGGAAGTGGATTGGGAGATATTTCAGAAAGCGTGTATTCCTGTATTTGTCCTGCAGGATTTACTGGAAAGAATTGTGAAACTGGTAAGACCTGATGTTTTCCTTACATTATGTTCTTTTGTGAGCTAAATCATGTGATGTTTGTAGACCACTGTAGCAGTTTTCAGTTTTCTTATCTTTGTATATCAAAGGAACGCGGAGGACCTATGTGTTGAATTTTCTCGTCATTTTCTTTGTTAGATATTGATGAATGTGAGAAGAAACCTTGCTGGAATGGAGGAACTTGTCAAGATGGAATAAATAGTTACAAGTGTGTTTGTTCTCTTGGATTTAACGGAAAAGATTGTGAAAATAGTAAGTGACTTAGTTTGTCCGCTTTATCGTCTACTTGTCTGTTCGTGTGATTATTTTATCTTTTTTCTGAACTTATTGATTGAGTCAGTCAACCAGCGTTATTTTGTCATCGTTTCGTTTTCTTTCAAACTTTTTTTTTGTCTTTTTTTAAGGTTTCTTTGTCGTTAATTTTATTGCTTTTTTGTTTTAATTTTTGGGTAATTTTATTTTTATTCTAGACATCAATGAATGTACTCCTGGTCCATGTTTGAATGGTGCAACATGTTTGGATAAAATCAACTCTTACAAATGTTTGTGTAAAGCTGGATATACTGGCGACAACTGTGAGACAGGTAAATACCATGCTTGAAAATGTTCCAGCATTAGTGTGTTTTTCTTGAGAATATCTTTTTCCATGTTGTCTTTTTTTGTGGTTATTTGATCTCGTGAATTGAGACTTCTATATTTTTTTTTCATAGATATCGATGAATGTAAGAGCACTCCTTGTTTGAATGGTGGATTGTGTGTGGACGGGATTAATTCTTACACCTGTAAATGTCCTAAGAATTATCTTGGAACAAATTGCGAGACAAGTATGTCTAACACTGCTTATTTATATCTATAATAAGCGATTTCTAGAAGCTCCAGTGAAGAAGAGATTGACAATAAGTGAATCCTTCTGTTCTTTTTACTCTAGGAATTAACGAGTGTGATGCATTGCCATGTCTTAACGGTGGTAAATGTGTTGATCTGGGAGATAAGAAATTAGGTGATAGGTATCACAAATGTGTCTGTCTGCCAGGTTACCAGGGGAAAATTTGCGAAATAGGTATTTATTGTACTCCTTTTATTGAACATTCTTATTTTCTTTGTTGTCTTTTGTTATTTCTGGTCTGCAGCCAAACTCTTTAAAAAAGTTTATTTTTGTTTTTGTTTTGGTAGATATCGATGAATGTAAACCAACGCCATGTTTGAATGGTGGAACATGTATTGATGGTGTGAATTCTTACACGTGTAAATGTCCTGCTGGTTACACAGGGGTACAATGTGAGACAGGTAGGGATAGATCGTGGTAGTTGGAGTTCTATAGGGAAGGTTAAGGATAGCTTGTAACGTGATTACATAAGTGAATATGTTATATTTTTTCAGATATCAACGAGTGTGCATCCAGTCCATGTTTAAACAGTGGTACTTGTATTGATGGTGTCAATTCTTTCAGTTGTCAATGTGTGGTGGGTTATGCAGGAGCGCACTGTGAGACTGGTAAGGAATGGAGCATGCTCGGTTAATTCAAATGAGACAAATAAGGGTTGTGTCACATGTCAATTTTGTGTTTAGATATTGATGACTGCAAACCTAATCCATGTAAAAATGGCGGGAAATGCACTGATGGAGTTAACAGTTATACCTGTAAATGTCCAAGAGGATTTGCTGGAACAAACTGCGAAACAAGTGAGTGTCGTTATGTTACTAAATTTTGGTGGTGGTGATGTTTGTAGTGGTGTTGTTTCTTGTGGTGGTGATGGTAGTGGTGATAGTGATGGTCGTGGTGATGGTGTTGGTGGTGGTAGTGGTGGTGCTGGTGATGATGATGATGGTGGTGGTAGTGGTGGTGGTAACGGTGCTGGTGGTGTTGCTGGTGGTGGTAGTGGTGCTGTTGGTGTTGGTGTTGGTGTTGGTGTTGTTGTTGGTGGTGGTGGTGGTAGTGGTGATGGTGATGGTGGTGGTTGTGGTGTTGGTGGTTCTAATGCTGCTGCTGCTGCTGTTGTTGTTCTTGGTGGTGATGGTGGTGGTGGTGGTGGTGGTGGTGGTGGTGGTGGTGGTGGTGGTGGTGGTGGTGGTGATAGTTCTGCTGCTGCTGCTGCTGCTGATGTTGTCGTTTTTGCTGTTTCTGCTGTTGTTTTATATATCACTTTATTTTATTGTTTCTTCTTCAGAAATCTACGAATGCGACAGTCAGCCGTGTAAAAATGATGGCAAATGCGTTGAAGGTTCTTACGGTAGTGGTGTAGGAAGTGGATTGGGAGATATTTCAGAAAGTGTGTATTCCTGTATTTGTCCTGCAGGATTTACTGGAAAGAATTGTGAAACTGGTAAGACCTCATTAATGTTTTCCTCTACTCAATTGTACTTATCTGATTTATTGATGGTGTGCACTCTTTATTGAAATGACGTGATATTCGTCTTGCTTGATTAGATATTATTGAATGTGCCGAGGAAACTTGTCAAAACAACGGAACGTGTAAAGATGGCGTAAATAGCTACACTTGCACTTGTTCTTCTGGGTTTAATGGAAAAGATTGTGAGAACAGTAAGTAAATTGATTCATTTTTGTTTTTTCATTGTATTTGGTATTATTTTCTATTTCCCGAAGTTTTTTCTTCACTAATTCTTGTTGCTTGTTACAGACGTCAATGAATGTGACCCCAATCCTTGCCAGAACGATGGCAGTTGTATCGACGGCGTCGACAGTTATAGATGTGTTTGTAAAGGGGGTTATACTGGAAAAGATTGCGAAAAAGGTATGCGCAAACTAATGTTGAAATTTCTGCTCGGAATTCCAGATAGCCTACCTGAATCATTCATGTGCGAACATTGAATTGTTTTAGATATTAAAGCAAAACGATGGTGAAATTTGGAGATATTTAAGAACCAAATACTGACCTTTCGAACGAAGCTCTTCGCCAGAACATAGTCCTTAGAAATAAATTGTCTGAAAACGCGTTGAACATCAAAGCGGCTGACAATGAGCTGCAATTTATGTTGAAGATGGCCTTAAATTGCACAAATCTTTTACGTCCATTAATATTTATACAGCAACGCTGTTATTGGCTGATTGGTTCATTATACCAAAAATACAGTATGTTTAGCAAGCGTGAAGGTGCACAAACGTGAACAAAACATAAACCAAAGACTTTGGCCGCGTTTCCAGATAATTTATTTCTAAGGACTATGGTCGGAGTAAAACATGATGAAATAATATAAAATAACGAGTTAACACTTTGAGACCTGGACCTCTCCCTGTGCTGAATAAAATTGTCTGGCGTTAGCCAGAATAAAATACTAAAGACTCGTCTTCAGGCTTCAAAGTGTTGAAGAGATAGGTTTTAACACTTTGAGGGCTGGACCTCTCCCTGTGCTGAATAAAATCGTCTGGCGTTAACCGTCTTCAGGCTTCAAAGTGTTAAGCTATATAATCTGTAACGTATATGCTGTTACTATTTTTAGATATTAATGAATGTGCTCCTGCTCCATGCTTGAATAACGGAACATGTATTGATCACGTGAACGCTTACTCGTGTGAATGCAAACGAGGCTTTGCTGGAACAAACTGCGAGAAAAGTAAGAAATGGACTTCTAAACTAAACTAACTTTATTTATACTGGATAACCCTATCAGACATATCTAAGCTGCTCTCTCTAGAGGTTCAGTAAGGACCATCGATCATTGGTCTATAGTGTTACTACAGAAAGAAACTGGAGTGAATTAGACTAAACTTTGTTTATACTGGATAACCCTATCAGACATATCTAAGATGTTCTCTCTGGAGGTGCAGTAAGGACCATCTCTCATTAGTCCAGTGTTACTACAGAAGGAAACTGGAGAAAACTAAATTAACTTTATTCATATGGATAACCCTAACAGTTATATCTAAACTGTTCTCTCTATAGAGGTCCAGTAAGGACCCTCCCTCATTAGTCCAGTGTTACTACAGAAGGAAACTAAAGGAAACTAAACTAACTTTATTCATACTGGATAATCCTGTCAGTTATATCTAAACTGTTCTTCCTAGAAGTCCAGTAAGAGCCATCCCTTATTGGTCCAGTGTTACTACAGAAGGAAACCACAGTACCAGGAGTGAACCTCTAGTCTTTAGTAGAGTCAAACTAGAAATCACATGCAATATTTTTTTGTTATTTTTCACGTTGTTTAGAAATTAGTGAATGTGACAATCTACCTTGTTTACATGGCGGCAAATGCGTTGATCTTATTCATGACCTTGAATTGGCGAACCTCCACCCGTCAAAACGCTCCTACATGTGTCTTTGCCCTGATGGATTTACAGGGAAAATTTGTGAAACTGGTAAGTATTAAACCTGTATAAATATTATATAGCTCGGCTCGTTCTCTTTTCCGTACGCAAAAACCATACAAGGTTGCTTTCTACGGTATTGGATCCTACGATATTAACCCCCGGACAATCTTTTCTCAGACCTGTAAGTTTTGGCGGGAAAATTCCTGAGTTGAATTTGAAGAGAAATAAAAGAGAACTGGGTTTCTTTATTCAAATATTCTGAACAATAAAATGTACTGGAACATTACGGCTGGTTTTCTTTAAAGTTGTTTATCTAAAAACACGACAAATGAAAGCCGAACTGGTGCAAACAAGAAGCGAGACGAAAAAGTTAACAAGTAAGGTAACGGCAAACTTCGAAGACGAAAACAACGTTGAAAACTTAAAAAGAAAATGAACTAAAAGCTGTATAATAAATTCTCCATTAACCTCGTTTGCTCGGTTTTGTGGTTTTTCCACAACCTTCGCTCTTTCGTCGCTTGGTTTGTACGAAAACCTCAGGCAAATGCTTTCTCGTATGGACCTCGCACTCGGTTAATATAACTTTAATTCTCTCCTAGATATCGACGATTGTGCTTCAAAACCTTGTTTAAATGAAGGAAAATGTGTCGATGGAATCAACTCATACACTTGCAAATGTGCTCCAGGATTTATGGGCGAGAATTGCGAAAACAGTAAGCTATAAAACCGTCTTTTGTATGTCAAAATACTTCATAAAAACTAGCGTAATGCTGTTGAGAACGATAGTAACGTGTAAGAAGAATATATACGAACATTTTATTTATTATTTATTATTACTGTTGAAATGCTTATAGTTGGAATGATTAATTTTTCTAGATATTAATGAATGTGCCAGCCAGCCATGTCAACACAATGGAAGATGTGAAGATGGAGTCAACTCTTTTACGTGTCACTGCGAAGCTGGTTACACCGGGAAACGTTGTGAGACAGGTAATGTGATGAAAACAGATAACACTTTGGGGAAAAAGAAACAACAAAAGTTGCCCTGGCTTTAAAGTGTCTATACGTTGGCATTTTTGTTGTTTTATTGTACAGAGGAGCATGACAGGAGCACTCACTGAAAATTTCAAGAGAATCTGATGCATAATTTTCGCGCTATCAACTCTTAAAATTTGCCGTGGATAGTTTGTTTTGGGGAAATTTCGGCTTCTTGGTAACAATGCCTTATGACGTACGCAGATGGATCATTACTAGTGAAATCTATTGTTTTTATGCATAGCTAGTTGTCCATTTGCGTACGTCATAAGCATTGTTACCGAAAGCCCAATTTTTCTCTAAGAACGAACTAGCCATGGCAAACTTTGACAGTTAATAGCGCGAAAACTACGCATTAGATGCTCTTGAAATTTTCAGTGAGTGCTCCTGCCATGCCCCTCTGTACAATAAAACAACAAAAATGCCAGCGTATTTTTCATTTCATAGACACTTTAAGACGTTTTTCACACCAATAACTTGATTTATAAAATAGCATTTTGAAAACATGTTTTGCTCCTTTTCAACTTGAATACCGTTTTTCATAGAAACTGCAGGTTCATTTCTTATTATTTTTATTGCAGATATCGATGACTGCAAACCTTCTCCGTGCAAGAACGGTGGAACATGTGTAGATGGCGTCAATTCTTATTCCTGTAAATGTCCAAAGAAATACGCTGGGAAAAATTGTGAAAAGAGTAAGAAGTCGTTTATTTATTGATTATTTATATACTTTTTTAATGATAGGGTATGGTAGGGGTAGGGGGGTTTAGGTTGGGTTAGGTTAGGTTGAGTAGGGTTAGGTTGGGTAAGTTAGGGGTAGGGTAGGGGGTAGGGTAGGGTAGGGTAGGGTAGGGTAGAGTTAGGTTGGGTAGGGTAGGGTAGAGTTAGGTTGGGTAGGGTAGGGTAGGGTAGGGTAGGGTAGGGTAGGGTAGGGTAGGGTAGGGTAGGGTAGGGTAGGGTAGGGTAGGGTAGGGTAGGGGTTGGGTTTGATGAAATAGACTGGGAAGTTGTATGGTGAAATAAGATTACATGGAATAGAAAATGGAGTGAATAGAGTGGTTTTGAATGGAGTAGTTAGTAATTCAATTAATCAAAATGATTTAGTATCTTTCAACATCGTAATTATATTTTTTCACAGGAATAAGTGAGTGTCTTATTAATCCATGTCAACATGGTGGTACATGTGAAGATGTCGATCCAACCACAACATCAGGCAGTGGTTCTAATGGTTTATCGAGTGGTGATGGTGGTCTGCATGTTGGCAGTGGTACATTATGGTACAAATGCTTATGTGCAGCAGGATACACGGGAAAGAATTGTGAAACAGGTGAATAATTGAACTGTTCAGTGATTTGTCAACCTCTAGCGCTTTTATGCATGCTGGACCCATAGAGCCAATTGTAGTAACGCTGATTTAGTTCGATAGTGTTTAAGGATTAGACAGTAAGGTAAAGGTAAAGGTAAAGGTCTTTAATTAGAATACATCAAACGTGTATCTTTACAATCAAATTACTCATAAGGATTTTTCAATGTGGCCGTGTCGAGGCATATCAAAGGCGCTTTAAGCAGCCGCCATACGACACAGTTCAGACTACAGATCCCAGCTAAGCCCTAGGTGTTGATTTTACGGAGGGAGGAAAACCGGAGAACCCGGCGAAAAACCCTCGAAGCACAGGAGAGACCAACTAAACTCTACTCACATGAGAACGGGGTTGTTCCCAGACGGTCACCCATCCAAATACTAACCCCGTCTAACTGGGCGTAACTATTGGTGAGAGGCAGCGCCCTAACAGCACATGCCATCCGTGCTCCAAGTAGCTAAACAAGATTTAACTGTCGCCGAGCAATGCATAAAAGCTGACTATAGAGGCGTAGAGCATACTTATTACATATGATATGTTGTACGTATACATGTAGAGTGCATGTGGTACGTTTGCAAGCTTGGTGTAATGCAACAGACGTTAATTGTTGGACAAACGTCTGTTACACTACAAACGTACCACATGCACTAATTGTATACGTACAACTTATCATGTCACTGTAACTGAATCTCCTATGCAAACGCTACCACTTAGGAGCACATATGATTATGAATTTGAAACCTTAGCTCTCCATCTGAGCCTCAGTGGCTCAATGGTTGGAGCGTCCAACCCGGTGATTAGAACGTTGCAGGTTTGAACCCTGTCTGGGGTCTCAGAAATCTTTTCTGAGTAATTGAGCTTGACAAACGTCTGTTGTACTCCCTACATATTGTTTAATTGTTGATTAACATGGTCAGCATTTTCGCAAGGCACCTTCAGGTATTTTAAAGCTCATTTAAAAACTGATTATCGTAAACAACAATTAAGCCGCGTTTCTGCAATGTGCCGATTTAACTCAATAATGTCTTGAATTATTTAGATATTAATGAATGCTCTCCACAACCTTGCAAGAATGGTGGAACTTGTATTGACAAAGTCAACTCCTATACTTGTTCCTGTCGCCCTGGCTACCGCGGAAAACATTGTGAAGAAGGTAAATTAGAAAGTGACTTTCGTAAGTAAAGTGTTCTCAGCTTGAAGTTGTTAAAGTGTCAGAGTTTTCTTAGTTTAACTACTTACGAGGTAAAAAAGGAGACAATGCTAGTCAGCGGTCACTCATGATAATATGTGGGGATTATCTCAGCACTCATCAAAGTCTTGTCAGCGCGGTCTGAGCTTGACTTGCGCTCATCAAAGTCTTGTCAGCGTGGTCTGAGCTTGACTTGCGCTCGCCAAAGTCTTCTCAGCGTGGTCTGAGCTTGACTGGTTTTGCGCGCGCTATCTATTATTAGATATTTGGTCAGTAGTCACTCATATATAATATGTGGGGATTATCTCAGCGCTCATCAAAGTCTTGTCAGCGTGGTCTGAGCTTGACTGGTTTTGCGCGCGCTGTTTAGTGACCCACCCACCCACTCCTGATAGAACGAAAGGGTAAGTTTATATATTCCCACTGCTTTGACAGTGTGACTGGTTCCTGGAGGTGGGCTGTGGCAGGTTTGCTATGGTTACCTCTGATCAGGGGGTGGCATCCCCTGTGGCTTGGCACCAATCCCCCAATAACGTCAATTGGCGATCTATTTTTACAGGAAAAACAACCAAAAATTTAACTCTCGAAATTCATTCGTCTTTTCAAACACACTCACTAATTCACAGAGTTATGGGCAAAACATTTGTGAAAATTGTCATGGTATTATATTGTATAGATATTGATGAATGTGCTTCATTCCCATGTGAAAATGCTGGAACTTGTCACGATGCTGTTAACTCGTTCACTTGTACTTGCAAGGAAGGATACACTGGAAAAGAGTGTGAGACAGGTACTGTAGACATTTGCCAAATATTTTTTTTTTAGTTTTTTTATGATTTTTCTTTTGAGTTTTTTAAATATTTTTTTAAAAAATGTTTTTTAATTTTTAAAAAAAATTTTTTTTTAGTTTTTTAGTTTCTTATGCTTAATGTTTAATTATCTCTACGAAAATGCTCACAAAATTATTTCAAAGACAATTAAAATGCTCAAAAAAGAATAATCTTGCATAAATTGGGAATAAAAATAACTTATACATACAACATAAGTACATACAAGACGTAACTATTTTGTTGTTTTTTGAATTTTAGTTTCAATGTTGTTCAAAAAAAGTGGTATATCAGACAACAAAATCATACCGCTAGCATTATTTTTGATCCCTCCTCCTGATTGGAATGCTCAAAAAAATAAAATGTATTATCCCTCCTGACTGGTAATTCTGCTACTTCGTGCTGTATTTTCATTCTGTTTTGTTTTTAAATTTAGACATCAATGATTGTTCTCCTAATCCATGTCAGAACGGGGGGACATGTACTGATCAAGTCAACGGATATCGTTGTCAATGTCCTGCAGGATATGCTGGAAATGAATGTGAAACAAGTAAGAATTAGTGCCTTGGTTTAATATCAGCCACTGTTTTTAAGTAAAAATTGCTTCGACTATAAACGTGTTAAGATCTCACGTTATTGCAGTTTCTTTCCCCAGCTTACCGTTTCTCACAATTCTTATTTGATAAATTCTCTAGAAATCAGTCAGTGTAAATCTACTCCTTGTATAAACGGAGGTACTTGCGAAGATCTTCATCATGGGTCATCATACAGGTGTCTTTGCCCCCCTGGTTTTACAGGAAAGGACTGTGAACATGGTAAGTAAATCGTTTAGGACGGAGGGGTGATTGTATATATGTGCAGAGCAAAGTGAAAAGGTGGTACACTGAGATTAATTTTAATAACGAAATACTGACGTTTCAAGCAGAGCCCTTTCATATTTCATTCTGATGAAGAGCTCTGCTTGAAACGTCAGTATTTCGTTATTAAGACTAATCTCAGCACTTTACCACTTTTTCACATTGACTCTATCGAAAACACTGCCTACACTACACTTTATTTTTTTACAACTCCTGTATATGTATGTTTTGATAATTCTTGTGACAAAAAATAAAAGTTGTTAATCGCAGGACCTTGTTAACAAGGAAGAATTTTTTATAGATTTTATTTTTCATTTGAGATTAGTTTGAATCATGTTGCTTGGTACCCCTGAGTGGACCGTCTGCTCAACTTCTAACGCATGTATTCTAAAAGCTCACTCACACTCACACTCAATGCATAGGCGTAGAGTTTTGTTTTCGTCTAGGGGGCTGAAGTGCTGAACAGGGCCTTTCTAAGAATTTTCTCAGGGGGGGCGTTTACAAAAAGGGACTCTTCTAGGGGGGTCCGGGGGCATGCCCCCCCCGGAAATTTTTGAAATTTAGAGTCTTGGAAATGCCATTTCCTGCATTCTGAAGGGTGATTTTTAAGAACATTCAAGGTCATGAAATGTCATATAAACTAGTTAAAATACAACACATCTCAACAATTTTTCGATGTTGTGTTTACTGGGTGACTTATCACTGTATATGGGTGCTTTTGGCTGACAGGAATGAGGCTGTAACAGTTACTTTAGCCTAACGAGTAACCTATACTTTGTGAATGGTGATTGATGAGTCAGTTGCTGCAAAATTTCTGGGGGGGGGGGGCTCAGCCCCCCCCCATTGAGATTTCTCCGGGGGCTAAATCCCCTCAGCCTCCCCCCCCCTATACTCTACGCCTATGACTCAATGAGTAGCCCCTCACACTCAATAAGTACAACTCTAAGCTCAATGAGTCCCCCACTCACCCTCACTGAGTATGAGACTACACTCACTCTTCAACCATTCAATTGAATGGTTGGAGAGTGAGTGTTGGTAAGTGGAGACTCAACGAGTGTTGAGTTGCACTTATTAGGTGCGAGGGGCCACTCATTGAGTGTGAGTGAGCTTTTAGATTACACGTAAGTCTTTAATTCTGTTTATGTTGTCATTTGCCTCCTTTTTCATCACTACGATGCATGCCCTTGTCTTTTCAGATATAAACGAGTGTGATTCTAAACCTTGTCAACATGGCGCTACGTGTATTAACAAAGTTAATGCTTACAAATGTAAATGCCGTCCTGGATACATCGGG
This sequence comes from Corallium rubrum, assembly GCA_964035015.1. NCBI lineage: Eukaryota > Metazoa > Cnidaria > Anthozoa > Scleralcyonacea > Coralliidae > Corallium > Corallium rubrum. Next base: position 6,604,565 of record OZ035999.1, on the reverse strand, counting down.
AAAAACTGCGAAGAAGGTGATAATCTTTTACTTTTTAAACATAAAGTAGCGTTAAGATTGGTAGGAGTATACGTAATAGTGTGTGAGTTTGATGTATGATCAGACATTTTACAGTGGATGATGCCTTTTTTAGATGTAAACGAATGTAATTCTAAACCTTGTAAAAATGGCGGTACATGCAAAGACAAAGTCAATGCATACCAGTGTCAATGTCCTCCAGGATTTGTTGGGAAAAATTGTGAAAAAGGTATAAATTAAATAGAATATTTCTATTAGGTAGTTAATTTGCTGGTTGGTTCGTAGGCTGGCTGGCTGGCTGGCTGGTAGGTTGGTTGGTTGGTTGGTTGGTTGGTTGGTTGGTTGGTTGGTTGGTTGGTTGGTTGGTTGGTTGGTTGGTTGGTTGGTTGGTTGGTTGGTAGGTTGGTAGGTTGGTTGGTAGGTTGGTTGGTTGGTTTGTTGGTTGGTAGGTTGGTAGGTTGGTAGGTTGGTAGGTTGGTAGGTTGGTTGGTTGGTTGGTTGGTTGGTTGGTTGGTTGGTTGGTAGGTAGGTGGGTGGGTGGGTGGGTGGGTGGGTAGGTAGGTAGGTAGGTAGGTAGGTAGGTTGGTTGGTTGGTTGGTTGGTTGGTTGGTTGGTTGGTTGGTTGGTTGGCTGGTTAGGTGTGTGACTGGTTGATTGGTTGGTTGGCTAGCTAGGTAGCTGGTTGGTTACATGATTGGTTGGTAAGTTGGTTTGGTGTTAATTAATAAATTAGATAACGTGTATAAATTGTATAATAAACGTTTTCTTTTAGATGTCGACGACTGTGTTGGCAAACCGTGTAAAAACCAGGGCACGTGTGTTGATGGTGTGAATTCTTACACATGCAACTGTACTGTTGGATTTACAGGACAGCATTGTGAAACAAGTAAGAGAAATGAACTATTGTTATCAAAGCTTAGCCTCATCCCAAATGCTACGTGATTGCACCTCATTAGTTTCTTTGCATCGACAGTCACAAAGTGATTACGGGCTTAAATGATGAAACTGGAGCTTTCTTAACTTTTGATTCTTGCTACATCTCTCGTAGACATAGATGATTGTAAACCATCACCATGCAAGAATGGTGGAACTTGCGTCGATGAAATAAATGCTTACGTTTGCCAATGTCCAGCAGGTTACACTGGGAAAAACTGCGAAAAAGGTAAAACTTCTTAACCTTTTTTTTTGCACAGTTACATGTCTGTCTGTCTGTCTGTCTGTCTGTCTGTCTGTCTGTCTGTCTGTCTGTCTGTCTGTCTGTCTGTCTGTCTGTCTGTCTGTCTGTCTGTCTGTCTGTCTGTCTGTCTGTCTGTCTCTGTCTGTCTGTCTCTGTCTGTCTGTCTGTCTGTCTGTCTGTCTGTCTGTCTGTCTGTCTGTCTGTCTGTCTGTCTGTCTGTCTGTCTGTCTGTCTGTCTGTCTGTCTGTCTGTCTGTCTGTCTGTGTATTGTTTGTGAGTAAACAATTTGTTGTAATATTTGTGTTATCTTCAACATAAATTGAATAAATCCATTGATTTTTGTTGTTTCAGATATCGACGAGTGCCATTCATCTCCTTGCAAAAATGGCGCGCATTGTGTTGACCAAGTGAACTCATATCAATGCACATGTAAACCTGGGTTCATCGGCAAAAACTGCGAAAAAGGTGATTGACCATTCATCCATCCATTCATCCATCTATCCCTTCCTTCCTTCCTTCCTTCCTTCCTTCCTTCCTTCCTTCCTTCCTTCCTTCCTTCCTTCCTTCCTTCCTTCCTTTCTTTTTTTCTCTCTTTTTTCTTCCTTCCCTCCTTTCTCCCATCCTTCATTTCTTTACCCTCTAACCTTGACTTTCTTTTCTTAAAGACATCAATGAGTGTGCATCATCACCATGTCAGCATAACGGTGTTTGTATCGATAAAGTGAATTCTTACAAATGCAACTGCACTGGACGCTACACTGGAAAACACTGTGAAATCAGTAAGTGTGAATGTCTAACCTAATTGACGCATGAATGAACTAATTTAATATAATAGGTAATATTATTGTCTTTTGCGTTCCTCTCACTGTTCCTTATCTTCTTGTGTGTGTTTAGAAGTGTGTGGGAAGCGTGTTGAACTCGGCTTCTTAGTTGATGGCTCAGAAAGCATTGACACTCCTCACAAAGGCAATTTCAAAAAGTCATTACAGTTCATCCGAAATATTACCGAAACGTTCCGAGTCTCCAACGATGAAGTCCGAGTTGGTCTTGTCGTGTTCAGTACTGACGTAAAGACTGTATTCTCGTTTGATAAATACCACAACAAAGATAGCGTCAGAGCAGCGATTGATTCAGTGAAATATCCATCACAGGGTACACTATTAGGAAAGGGACTACTTGGGGTAAAGAAGGATCTCTTTGAACATGCAAGACCTGGTGTACCTCGTGTCCTCGTTGTACTTACTGACGGCAAGTCAAAGGATAAAGTGGAAGAGCCTGCTAAGATGTTACGCGCCATGCATGTACGGATTATGGCAGTCGGCATAGGACCATATTTGGACCAATCCCAACTGAATGTCATTGCGAGCGATCCAAAAGAAGAACATGTTGTTACTGCTGGGGGCTTTAGCTCTCTTGGGAAAGTGACTAAAAAAGTTGAGAAAGAAATCTGTAAAGGTGAGTGATAACTACAAAAATAGACGCGCACACAAACACGCACACGAACACGTACTTGCACACACACACACACACACGCACACGCACACGCACACGCACACGCACACGCACACACACGCACATGTACACTTACAAGTAAACGGACACGCACACGCACACGAACGCGAACACGTACACGCACACGAACATGCACGCATACTCTTGCACGAACACGCACGCGTATTCGATCACGCACACGCACATGTACACGTATACGAACACGTAAACGGACATGCTCATGGAGACGCATGCTTACGCGCGCACGCATAATACTCAGACGTACCACACAGAAATGATGTACATAAAATATAGACGTTGTACTGTCATATATAAACATAATATAGATAGTCATATACACATAGGGACCCATTAAAGTACATCTGGAAATCTGAATGAACAGTTTACATTTTATTAATTGTATTTATTAAGAAATATTTTACGTGGTGTTTCCACAAAACTTATTTATATTATTTGTATTTGCCTGATTGTTTTGCAGACATTGATGAATGTGGTTCAAAACCTTGTCAGAACAGCGGCAAATGTATTGATGGCATTAATTCATATACCTGTCAGTGCAAGACTGGTTACAGCGGGAAACATTGTGAATCAAGTGAGTAGATATTATAGAATCGTTCTAATTTGCAACAAACGTGTGAAACTCTGTTTTCACCGTGGTTGCTGACAAAATTATGTTGTTTTTTGTTTAGAACTAGATCCATGTCAACCCAATCCATGTAAAAACAAAGGAAAATGCATGCCAAGTTCAATTGAAGATGAAAGTCAGGACCAAGTGGACCAATCTACTACGTCATACATTTGTATCTGTCCACCCGGCTTCACTGGCCAAAAATGCGAAGCAGGTAAAAAATTGTATTTTCACAATCAGTATGTTTTGATTCCTTAATTGATATACGCAGAATAAGGTCCATTACGAAAGTATTTATGTAAATGACCTGAATCAAAGAAAGAGCCTTTCAAGAATTATCATTGTGGTTTCTTACAGTTTGGTGTTATATTTTCTTTCAGAGGTCGATCCTTGTCTATCTAATACTTGTAAAAACGAAGGAAAGTGTATGCCAAGTTCTATTGAAGACGAAAGTGAAGACGAAATTGGTCAATCTGTCATGACTTACGTTTGTGTATGTCCACCAGGATATACAGGGAAGAATTGTGAAACAGGTACATGTACAATCAATTGTAATTATCACCCACCAAACATGTATGGTACAATCATATACATTGATGTATCTACTTTGACTATATGTTAAAGCCATGTTTATAACTCATGGAATGCAATTTTTCAGTCTAATGCCTTGTACTGTGGCTAACGCCAGATGATTTTCCTCATCGAGGACGGCAAACCTTCTAACTTCCTGGATGTTAGAACACAAGATAATTTTTCTTCCTTTTTCCAACTTAGACTTAATTTTCTTTTATTTTTGCAGATATTAACGACTGTGAAACCAAGCCGTGTCTAAATGGAGCTAAATGTATTGATGGCAAAAACTCGTATCATTGTCAGTGTCCTCCTGGATTTAGCGGCAAACATTGCGAACACAGTAAGTTGAGAGAATGGGTGGTGGGAGGGGGAAAGCGGGAAGGGAAGTTAGATAGTAGAGAAGGAAAGATGATGGGAGTGGGGAATGAGTGCGGGCGGGAGAGAGAGGGGGGAGGGAGGGAAGGAAGGAAGGAAGGAAGGAAGGAAGGAAGGAAGGAAGGAAGGAAGGAAGGAAGGAAAGAAAGAAAGAAAGAAGGAAGGAAGAAAGAAAGAAAGAAAGGGAGGGAGGGAGGGAGGGAGGGAGGGAGGGAGGGAGGGAGGGAGGGAGGGAGGGAGGGAGGGAGAAGGAAGTCCGAGAGGAGGTAAAGAAGGAGAGAGAATGCATTCTGTTTTCTTTCTAAAACGTTAGTTGAACATTTTACTTCCTAGATATCGACGATTGTTCAAACTCTCTTTGTGAAAATGGCGGTACGTGCCAGGATGGAATTAACTCGTACACTTGTCAGTGTGCAGCTGGATTTGTGGGAAAACACTGTGAAACAAGTGAGTTGATAAACTCAGCAACTTTGTTTTTAACTTTTACCTTTTAAGGTACCGTTTTCTAAAATTTCTATTTCTTTTCTAGATGTCGATGACTGTTCTCCTTCCCCCTGTAAAAATGGCGGAAATTGTACAGATGGAATCAACTCTTACACTTGTAAATGTCCAGTAGGATTCAAAGGAAAGAATTGTGAAATAAGTAAGTCATTAAATCAAGCAATTTTAACTTCCTATGTAGGTGGTGTTTTTAAATTTATCTTGTTTTTAATAGATGTTGACGACTGTTCTCCACCTCCTTGTAAAAATGGCGGAACTTGTGCTGATGGGGTTAATTCTTATACGTGTAAATGTCCTGCAGGATTTATCGGAAAGAATTGCGAAACAAGTAAGTTGTAGAATGAATTATCTATCGACCTTAACAGGCGGTCATTCATTCATCCATCCATCTATCCATCCATCCATCCATCCATCCATCCATCCATCCATCCATCCATCCATCCATCCATCCATCCATCCATCCATCCATCCATCCATCCATCCATCCATCCATCCATCCATCCATCCATCCATCCATCCATCCATCCATCTCTCCATTCGTCCACCCATCCATTCATCCACCACCCCCCCCCCCCCCTCTATCTTTCCACTCATCCATCTATTTATTTCTCTATCCCTCCCTCCGTCCATCCTTCCATCAATCCATCCATTAATACAAATCTCTATCGACCTTAACAGGCGTTTATTCATCCATCCATCTCTCCATTCCATCCATCCCTCTATCTTTCCATCCCTCTATCTTTCCACCCCTCTATCTTTCCACTCATCCATCTATTCATTTCTCTATCCTTCCATCCCTCCATCAATCCATCTATTAATCCAAATATCTATCGACCTTAACAGGCCTTTGGTAGACATTTCTCAAGCTGAAATACCTGGAAAATGTTTGGGATCTCCAGACAGAGATTGAGCTTGACGAACGTCTGCTAAACATCTGTTATATTTCACCATCCTTGCACATGTCCATGTACTACTTACACCGCAAGTCAGAGCCCCTTTCCGACCTACGCAGGCTTCGGGGGAAAGTGGGCTCTGCCAACAAACTCGATATTTCTTTTTGAACATGCGTAAGCGGTTGCCAAGGTACTATTTTGGGCCCAGACTCTAACGCGTTACTTGCTGTCTTCCTGCTTGCGCGTGTTCATAAACTAGAACTTGTTTGACCAGTTTGAAACCTGACTGACTCGCCCCAAACTTGGGGCGAAGATCGAGTTTGTTGGCAGAGCCCACTTTCCCCCGAAGCCTGCATAGGTCGGAAAGGGGCTCTGACTCGCAGGGTCGTACTATTTACTCTTAAACATAACGCTAGAAAGACTTAATAACTTTATTTATAATAAATGTATTTCTTCTGAAGATGTCGATGACTGCTCACCATCTCCTTGTAAAAATGGTGGTACATGTTCTGATGGTGTTAACTCTTACGTCTGTAAATGTCCGGCAGGATTTTCAGGAAAAAATTGCGAAACAAGTAAGTCTTGAGAAACAGCACGCCCCATCCGTGTTTTTCAATATAGTATTATTAAGGATCGATTTTACTACCATTTTCTATTTTTTTGAAAGATGTTAACGACTGTGTTCCAAATCCTTGCAAAAATGCTGGAGTCTGTGTCGATGGAGTTGATTCATACACTTGTAAATGCCCCAAAGGATTTGTTGGGAAAAACTGTGAAGAAAGTAAGTCTCTGAGATTAAAGATAGGTAATTGCACAACAACAACAATAACAACAACAACAACAACAACAACAACAACAACAACAACAACAACAACAACAACAACAACAACAACAACAACAACAACAACAACAACAACAGCAACAGCAACATCATCATCATCAACGACAACAACAGCAGCAGCAACAACATCGTCATCATCAACGACAGAAACCACAATATCATCAACAGCAACAACAACAACAACAACAACAACAACAACAACAACAACAACAACAACAACAACAACAACAACAACAACAACAACAACAACAACAACAACAACAACAACAACAGCAACAGCAACAGCGACAACGACAACGACAACAACAACAACAAAGGCAACAGCAACGACGACGTCAAGATAACGGTCTTTCTCAAGCATATCCCATTTCAAGAAAGTTTTTGCGTTAACTCAATTTTATTTTTTTGTAGCGCATTGCACAAAGAGTACCGATGTTCTATTAGTGGTAGATGGTTCCGCAAGCATAACCGCTTCGCACTTTATCCGCGTTAAAACATTCCTGAAGGAACTCGTGTCTCGTTTTAACGTGTCTGAACAAGGCACCAATGTCGGCCTCATTCAGTTCAGTACACCATGGAAGACCAAGATTGAGTTTGGCCTCGAAAAATACAAAGATGCATCCAGCATTAATACCGCCATTGACAACATGGTTTATCAGAAGGGCCGGACGTATTTAGGAGACGCACTTCGACAGGCAAAAATAAAAGTACGATTACTAATCTGTCTGTTTGTTTGTTTGTTTGTTTGTTTGTTTGTTTGTTTGTTTGTTTGTTTGTTTGTTTGTTTGTTTGTTTGTTTGTTTGTTTGTTTGTTTGTTTGTTTGTTTTGTTTTGTTTTGTGTTGTGTTGTGTTGTGTTGTGTTGTGTTGTGTTGTTTTGTTTTGTTTTGTTTTGTTTTGTTTTGTTTTGTTTTGTTTTGTTTTGTTTTGTTTTGTTTTGTTTTGTTTTGTTTTGTTTTGTTTTGTTTTGTTTTGTTTTGTTTTGTTTTGTTTTGTTTTGTTTTGTTTTGTTTTGTTTTGTTTTGTTTTGTTTTGTTTTGTTTTGTTTTGCCCTGCCTTGCCCTGCCTTGCCCTGCCTTGCCCTGCCCTGCCCTGCCCTGCCCTGCCCTGCCCTGCCCTGCCCTGCCCTGCCCTGCCCTGCCCTGCCCTGCCCTGCCCTGCCTTGCCCTGCCTTGCCCTGCCTTGCCCTGCCTTGCCCTGCCTTGCCCTGCCTTGCCCTGCCTTGCCCTGCCTTGCCCTGCCTTGCCCTGCCTTGCCCTGCCTTGCCCTGCCTTGCCCTGCCTTGCCCTGCCTTGCCCTGCCTTGCCCTGCCTTGCCCTGCCTTGCCCTGCCTTGCCCTGCCTTGCCCTGCCTTGCCCTGCCTTGCCCTGCCTTGCCCTGCCTTGCCCTGCCTTGCCCTGCCTTGCCCTGCCTTGCCCTGCCTTGCCCTGCCTTGCCCTGCCTTGCCCTGCCCTGCCCTGCCCTGCCTTGCCCTGCCTTGCCCTGCCCTGCCCTGCCCTGCCCTGCCCTGCCCTGCCTTGCCCTGCCTTGCCCTGCCTTGCCCTGCCTTGCCTTGCCCTGCCTTGCCCTGCCTTGCCCTGCCTTGCCCTGCCTTGCCCTGCCTTGCCCTGCCTTGCCCTGCCTTGCCCTGCCTTGCCTTGCCCTGCCTTGCCCTGCCTTGCCCTGCCCTGCCTTGCCCTGCCTTGCCCTGCCTTGCCCTGCCTTGCCCTGCCTTGCCCTGCCCTGCCCTGCCCTGCCCTGCCCTGCCTTGCCCTGCCTTGCCCTGCCTTGCCCTGCCTTGCCCTGCCTTGCCCTGCCTTGCCCTGCCCTGCCTTGCCCTGCCTTGCCCTGCCTTGCCCTGCCCTGCCCTGCCCTGCCTTGCCCTGCCTTGCCCTGCCTTGCCCTGCCTTGCCCTGCCTTGCCCTGCCTTGCCCTGCCTTGCCCTGCCTTGCCCTGCCTTGCCCTGCCTTGCCCTGCCTTGCCCTGCCTTGCCCTGCCTTGCCCTGCCTTGCCCAGCCTTGCCCAGCCTTGCCCTGCCTTGCCCAGCCTTGCCCTGCCTTGCCCTGCCTTGCCCTGCCTTGCCCTGCCTTGCCCTGCCTTGCCCTGCCTTGCCTGTCTGTCTGTCTGTCTGTCTGTCTGTCTGTCTGTCTGTCTGTCTGTCTGTCTGTCTGTCTGTCTGTCTGTCTGTCTGTCTGTCTGTCTGTCTGTCTGTCTGGTTCGTCCGGTTCGTCCGGTTGCCCGACGGCCCGTTCCTCAATCAACCATGTTCTATGTTTTATTCAATGCACTAGGTGTTTGGTCGTCGTGATGCGAGCAGAAAAGGTATTCCTAAAGTATTGATCCTCCTGACTGATGGTAGAGCAAACGATCAACGTGCTGCTCTTCGAGAAACTACATCTCTTAAACGACAAGGTGTAAGGATTATTGGTGTTGCTGCTGGAACACCACTAAACATTGATCGTTTTATTAGCAATCTTTTCGCTATTGTGGTGGACAAATCTCTTGTGTTCAAAGCAAGGTTTGCTGGTCTGGATACCATTGTTGACAAGATCACAAAATCTACATGCGATATGGGTAAGATTTCATAGACATTGTTTTTACTATGGTTCCTATTCTTATGATTGTTGTTGTGGCTGATGATGTTTTTGTCATTGTCACGTTTTGTTGGTGTTGGTGTTGGTGTTGGTGTTGGTGTTGGTGTTGGTGTTGGTGTTGGTGTTGGTGACAGGTGTTGGTGACAGGTGTTGGTGTTGGTGATGGTGGCGGTGGGTGTGATGGTGGTGTTGTTGGTGACATGGTGGTGGTGGTGGTGGTGGTGGTGGTGGTATTGCCGTTGTTGTTTTTGGTAGTGGTATTGATGATGATGTTGTTGTAGTCGTCGTCGTTATCGTTGTAGTTTCTAGCTCTGTGGGTGCTGTTGTTAATATTTGATTCTATTTTTTTATTCAAATATTTATTTGTATCTTCTCTTTCATTTGTGGCAAACAGTAACCGACCATTGTAAGCCTAATCCTTGCAAACAAGGTGGTCGTTGTGTCAGCGGTCACACTTCGTTCACGTGTGAATGTCCAAGTGGGTACACTGGAAGGCTATGTACAAAATGTAAGTCACGTTTAGTTGCCAATAGTTGAATGTTGTGTGACTCGTTGTGTGATGCTTTTCTGCGGTGGAAACTGTAAACAAAACAGCTAGCAAGTTCTGAAATGAATTAGTTGTAGTTTTAAAAGGAAATGAAAGAACGTCACTAAATTAAGTTTGTGTTATTTGAAGGAACTCTAAACAATGTCGTATTTTCAGTTCGTTTTTGAACTAGTGAGGTTTGATTGAGATGTAAATTTGATCTCTTGACATCACACATGTATAATAATACGCTCCATTTGGAAATAAGTGCTTTGTAGTGGCTGGCTTACTGAAATATAGTTTTATTCTATCGTATCTTATCTTATGCCATCCAGTTATATCCTATCATATTCTATCCTATCTTATCCTATACTATCCAATCCTATAATATCCAATCATATCTTATACTATCCAATCCTATCCAATCATATCTTATTATATCCTATTAGATCATATGTCCTATCCTATACTATCCAACTCTATAATATCCAGTCATATCCTATTATATCCTATCCTATCCTATCCTATCCTATTATATTATATTCTATCCTATCCAATCCTATCCTATACTATCCAACCCTATAATATCCAATTATATCCTATTATATCCTATCCTATTATATTCTATCCTATCCAATCCCATCATATCCAAGCATTTCCTATACTATCCAATCATATCCTATTAGATCCTATATCCTATCCTAATATATCCTATCCAATCATACCCTATACTATCCAATCATATCCTATAATATCCAATCATATTTATACTATCCAATCCTATAATATCCAATCATATCCTATCCTATACCATCCAATCCTATACAATCATTTACTCTTATATCCTATCCTATCATATCCTATACTATCCAATCATCCTATACTATCCAATCATATAATATCCTATCCAATCATATCCTATACTATTCAATCCTATCCTATCATCCAATTTTATCCAATCATATCCTATTATGTCCTATACAATTCAATCATATCCTATCATATCCTATCCTATCATATTCTATCCTATCTTATGCAATCTTATTCTAAGTGTTGTTTGTTAATTGTTTTGGCCTGGTAACGATGGCCACGTATTGCTCTCCCTACTTGACTAAAATCGGAACTGGTTATTTATCGCGTATACTATGTGTCTCACCGGCCATCCTACCCTGGATATTCATATCCACCTGGTAGTGATGGCCACTTATTGTTCTCCTTACTTGACTAAAAATCGGAACTGGTTATTTATCGCGTATACTATGTGTCTCACCGGCCATCCTACCCTGGATATTCATATCCCCCTGGTAATGATGGCCACGTATTGCTCTCCTTACTTGACTAAAATCGGAACTGGTTTATCGCGTATACTAGGTGTCTCACCGGCCATCCTACCCTGGATATTCCTATCCACTTGGTAGTGATGGCCACTTATTGTTCTCCTTACTTGACTAAAATCGGAACTGGTTATTTATCGCGTATACTAGGTGTCTCACCGGCCATCCTACCCTGGATATTCCTATCCAGTTCTATTCATTCAATCGACACTGGTATGACGTCATCAGTATGGGCGGTTGCCAAGAATGGAAAGGTTTCCTTGATTCAAGGCAAGCGTTTGACCCAAGTTGGAGGTCTGAGGATGAAACATGTCAGTGCCGGAGAGGCTGGAGTGTGGGCTATAGCAAAGAACGGCAAATCGTACTTCCGTCAAGGCATTGCGTCATCTACACCTGCGGGCACTAGGTGGGTCAGAGTTTCTGGTCGTCTGCTTCAGGTGGATTCTGGACCAAGTGGTGTGGTCTACGCGATTGATTCGACCGGTAAGGTGCGCTGCCGGGCAAAAATCACGGATCAAAAGCCCCAGGGTTCGTTCTGGCGGACGGTACCTGACACTCCCTCTACCATGTCGTATGTGAGTTGTGGAAGTTACGGCTGTTGGGCAACTAATTCAAGAAAGATTTGGTTTAGAGATGGTGTTTCGAAATATCTTTGCAAAGGAACCAACTGGGAGACAGTACCAGGTTCCCTTCGTCAATTTGAGGTTGGAGACCACGGGGAATTATGGGGAATTCATTCAACCTCAACTTTGTGGAACAGAGTTCGCGTAAGTGCTGATCATCCAACCGGGAAGGGCTGGAGACGAGTTGGAAGTTTCGGATTTAAACACGTGACAGTTGGCAGACCTGGTTTATTTGTGGTAACCAATCAAGGAAATGCTTACCGGAAACATTTCTGTACAAATGGTAATGTATTCTGTATTCTGTATTCTGTAGTATTGTAATATTTAATTGTAATATTTAATTATTAGTTTGTTGTTGTTGTTGTTGTTGTTGTTGTTGTTGTTGTTGTTGTTGGTGGTGGTGGTGGTGGTGGTGGTAGTGGTGGTGGTGGTGATGTTGGCTGAGTGATGCTACCTTGCCTAAATAAACTTATTACAGTATTATTATGTTGGTGTTGGTGTTGGTGGTGGTGGTGATGTGGTAGTGGTGGTGGTATTTTTGTTGTTGTTGTTGTTGTTGTTGGTCATGGTGGTGGTGATGGTGATGGTGATGTGGTGGTGTTAGTGTGGTGGTGGTGGTGTGGTAGTGATGGTGGTGGTGGTGTTGGTACTGGTGCTATTACTTGTGCTGTTGTTGGTGTTGTTATTATGGTTGTGACTGTTGAAATGATTCTAGGAGATTTGTGTAAAGAACATTGATTAATTTTTTAGCCAGATCGCATGTATTTTTTTATTGTTTTATTTATGCAAACTGTACAACGCTTATTCTTTGAAACAATAATAATGGCGTTCATTGCACTGTTTTATTTTAGAAACAGCCAATCACTGTACGTCCTCGCCATGTCGTAATGGAGGTGTTTGCACTAATAGCGTGCATACGTACAAATGTCAGTGTAATGTGGATTACACAGGAAGAAACTGCCAGCACAGTAAGACTTTATTTCTTGTTATTACCGCTTAAGATTTTAGCATTGTGGTAAATGCTTCGTGGGATTTCATTCAATCTTTTGTAATGTATATATCATAAAATTCACTCGCACCTGCTCCCTGCCGTTTAAATTCATCATTGGTTTTCACTTTATTTCATAACAGAGACTCCTGTCACGCGGTCTTGGGTCAAACTTCGTGGAGACATGAAGCATATAGACACCGGTGTGACAAACTCACTGTGGGGGATAAACCATGCTGGTCAACCGTTTGTATTTAACAATCACACCTGGGTCCCAGTCGACCGTAAATTCACGCAGATTTCGTCAGGCCAGGCGGGCGTGTGGGCTATTGAGGCAAACAAGCATGTTTTCTACCGTGCAGGCATCACTCACCTGAACCCAACTGGCATGAAGTGGACCCAAGTAGGAGGCAGTCTTGACCAAGTTGACTCTGGACCAGCAGGTATTGTGTACGGCATTGAGAATCACAATCTGTTTTGCCGTAGCGGTATCGAGCCAGGCTCACCCACAGGGTTGCTATGGAAACGTGTCCTCGGTACCTACAAGCACGTGACGTGTGGCTCTGAAGGATGCTGGGTAATAACGACCACGAATAAGATTAAGTTCCGTTTTGGTATCACCGCTGATTTTTGTAAGGGAAAACTTTGGATCACGGTACCAAGCTCTCAGAAGATGGTTCATATCGAAGCTGGAAGTAATGGATCACTGTGGGGCGTGGCTGATGACGGCAGAGTGTGGTACCGTGAAGGCGTCGACGAACTGCATCCATATGGTCAGCGGTGGATCAAGCTTAGTGCTAACGATAGATTCACCATGGTAACAGCTGACTTTAACGGCGAATATGCTTTGAAGAATTCTGGTGATGTCTATTATCTTAAAAGTAAGTTGAACTATATTTACGCACTGGGATAAATTACTTAGCTGGTCTGGGTTCATGTTAAGGTGAGAGATAATCAGCGGAATAATTTGCGCGCTTATTTTCCTTACTCCATTCTACTGTTTGGCCTTACTTACCATGCATTTAAACCAGCAATCTATCCTTTCATTAGCACTTATACTAGAGTATACGTTAATGTTATACTTTGGCTAACACTAGACAATTTTACGTGTCAATAGAGAAGCCCCTGTTACTCTAAGTTTATATAAACGTTTAGAATTAATTTCGAATGATTATTGCATGGGACATGCATGGGACAGTGAACTCGGGTGGAGAATAATATACACTTAAGCCTGATTCTCATATGTCGCCGATCGTCGCCGACTCATGATTTAGATGCATGTTAAGTAAAAGAATAAAAGCACTACTTTTCTGTATTGTTCTTTATTACTTAACATGCTGCTGCACTTCCCGTTTTAACATGCATCTAAATCACAAATCGCCGACGATCGGCGACCATCGGCGACATATGAGAACCAGGCATTAAAGTATGCTCCCGAGGGAAACAGTTAATTTTGTTTTCCCAAGAGTCTTGTCGAGGGAAACATCGAGACTTGAGGGAAAACAAAACTAACTGTTTCCCGAGGGATCAGACATTAAGTGCTTTGTTATATAGCTTGAGTTTCGCTGAATAGTTTCGACGTTTATCAAGGGAAAGTACACAAAAGGCAAACGCTAAGACTTACCAAAACATTTCGCCTGGCTCCGTAATTTCACTTCAACCAAACAAATATAAGTCTCAGAACAAAAGAACAGCAATACATTTCTCCAGTTAATCTTCACACATTGCTTTGAAGACCTATAAATATTCTTTTTTTCGTACCAAACAAGCTTTTGTTTATAGGATGCCGTGAAGAGTTCAAAGTTCTAGCGGGCAACAATTGAAAACTTATTGACCGAGCAGGCAATAAGTTCTCAATTATTGCCCGCTCGGTAGACATTAAAATTTAGCTAAGGTCATGTGACCACAAACCAACCAATGACAGTCATCGTTGTATCCAGTGAAACTCTAGCTATATAACAATTATTCGCCGAAGGCGAGGTGAATATCGGCGTATAATAACCGAGACGAAGTCGAGGTTATTTTTCACCGATATTCACTGAGCCTGAGGCGAATAATTGTTTTAGTATAAATACACATTTTCGTACTTTTAGGAAGAGCATCTTCTTTAAAATTGTTCATTTCCTTGCCTGTCGCATTGACAACGTTGGCTGGCGGCCATTTTGAATAAACGCTGTAGGTGTTTATCGAGAGAGAATTAATCCGAAGTAGCTCGACCAATCAGCGCGCGTGGTTTTCTATAATCACCTGTGTATTTATACTAAATAACAATAAGATGTTACTCCGAGTGACGAACCATACCGGACAACTAGAGAAAACTCTACTTGTCCCGGCTGGGATTCGAACCCGCGACCTTCGGTTTACTAGTCCGATGCCCTACCAACTGAGCTACAGATCAAGTTGGGAGCTGAAGGTCGAATGATAGTACTTAGACTATTTGATATTTCAAAAGAGACTAGTTTTTAGAATTAACTTGCGAAAATAAGGAAAAAATTGGGAACTTGCTTTAGAAGATTTAGAGCCTATTTAGAATGAATTTTTTGTATTTTTTTCTAACGTGTTTCTTATTTTTACTTTCTTTACAGTTATTGGATCATAATCCGAAACAGACTGTAACCAAAAAAAAACAAAAAACAATGCACCTTTTTTAGAAGACACGTTTGTACTTGGTGTTATACGTAGCCATGTGTTAGCTGGCTAACATGTGGTTCAGTAGAGCGCAAGGGTCAGAGAGGAAATGTATAGTACTGGGTCTAGTGTGAGGTCTCAAGTTATTTTTAGATTTCACGAGATATTGCCAGTGAGCTCTATATATAGCTGGAGTGATATCCGCTGGTCCTCGACTGGGCAAAGATTGAAGCCAAACATGGGGACATGTAGGCCTGACGTACGTGTAGTTCCAGTCTCCTACGCGGTCTTTGGATCAAACTGACCAGACCGCGTAGTAGACTGGAACTATACGTATTTCAGGCCTACATGCCCAGTTATATATATAGCTCACTGGATATTCCTTGCGCGTGACTCAAGGCGGATTTCCATTCAGCTTTTTTTGTCGAGGAGCGACTTCTTGCGATCGCTTTCTTTGTCTCATTAAGGCGGATTTCCATTCAACTTTTTTTGTCGAGCGAGCGACTTTTTGCGATCGCTTTCTTTGTTTCATGCCTTCTCGGGTGGAACGGAGCCGGTCCAGAGCCGATAAGACAAAACAAAACAAAGCGCTCGCAAATCGTCGATAGAGCCCACAATTCAAAAGAAAGCGATCACAAAACGTCGATCGCGCGACAAAAAGCACTGAATGGAAATCGGCCTTCACGCGCTATACCAGATGACATCATAGATGTCTATATTAGATAATGTTTAACACAAGAGTTTTAGAGAAGATAAAACTCCTTTTTTTTATAAAGAAGAGTTTAATTGTTGAGTAAAACATTTAATAAAACCTAGAAATACAATTCTTTTACAAAACCTACTTCACTCCTATGATCGACTTTTCCCGCCATTTTATTTTTGCGAGAGGGATGTGTAGACCTCCACGCAAAACCCACGATAGGTGTCACATGGTATGTATATGGCTTGATGATTGGCTATCGCTGGTCTAAAAATAACTTACGAGGAATAACGCCTGTATTCTAAAAGCACACTCACACTCACACTCACACTCACACTCACACTCACACTCACACTCACACTCACACTCACACTCACACTCACACTCACACTCACACTCACACTCACACTCACACTCACACTCGTGAGCTTTTAGAATACAGGCCTAAGGATAGAACTAGACCTTCATTATTATATACATTCCTTCTCTAACCTTTCTGCTTTCTTGGTTGTGACTTGCACAGTATAATAATTGCACCCTACACCAGCATAAAATTGTCATATAACCAAACAAGATGGCCTCCACTGTACGGTTGCCAGTACTAATTCAATAACACGTGATGATTACTAATATATATATATATATGTTGATTACTAATCTTAATTTATTCAATAAATGTCACAAATATTGAGTACGTGTGCATGTTTGATCAATTAAACATTACGAGAAACGATAACATTTTTCAAATGATTTTTATGGTAACCGTAGGCAACCACATCCAATTACGTTGTATTTGTTTTCTGTACGTATAGTCCTTGCTCTGGAGTAACAATATACACTTAATGTCTGCTCTCAAGGGAAACAGTTAGTTTTGTTTTATCGAGAGTCTTGATGTTTCCCAAGACGAAGTCGATGGAAACATTGAGACTCGAGGGATCAGACATTAAGTGCTTTGTTATATAGCTTGAGTTTCGCTGATAATTTTGACTTTTGTCAAGGAAAAGTACACAAAAGACAAACTGAAAGACTTACCAAAACATTTCGCCTGGCTCCGTAATTTCACTTCAACCAAACAAATATGAGTCTCAGAACAAAAGAACAGCAATACATTTATTTCTCCAGTTAATCTTCACACATGCTTCGAAGACCTCTAAATATTTTTTTTTTACCAAACATGCTTTGTTTATGGAATACCGTGAAGAGTTCAAAGTTCTAGCGGGCAACAATTGAAAACTTATTGACCGCTGGGTATACATTGAAATTTAGCTAAGGTCATGTGACCACAAACCAACCAATGACAGTCATCGTTGTATCCAGCGAAACTCTAGCTATATAATAAGTCATATTCTTTTTGAAACAAAACTGAATACATTGAGTTTGTTCACAAGGATTTAAGGCACGTGTACTCTGTTTTGTTTCAACGCCGTTCAAGAACTTTGTGCTTCTAAACTATACTTGGCCATGTTTATATAACAATGCTTCTATCGTCCTTATCACTGTCCTTTCTCGTGGACTTTCTCGTTCTACGGTCATTGGCATAACGGTATATGTTTTGTTGTGATAGTCCGCTTTCGATTTCCTTATAGTTTTAATTTAAGAAGTGTTTTCTATATTATTTGAACCTCGAGGGATTCTAGTTTATCAGAGTTGTTAACATGGTATTTAGACGTTTTCTCCGGTTACTCCGAATTATAAAAACAAGATTTCTATTTGTTAGCCTTCTTTTACTAATTGGAGTCTTAATATGGCAGCATTTGAAGTGGCGGGCTCCTGACAGCCGAGTTTTGAAGTCCAAGAGGAAACACTCGGTTTTTGAGAGGACCGTTTGGAGTAATAACCTGAAAAATACGAGAACACCAAGACTGCGGACTAAACGATATAGTTTTAATGGTTTGATACGAATAAACATTAATGATTTTCCACAAGATTACAGTCCGAAAGAGCTGGAAAAAGACAAGGAGGATGTACGAAGAGAACGCACGAAAGAAATCACGGAACATCCAAGGAAAATTGAAGATGTCGATGAAATTCATAAGCCAGTGGAAGCAAAGTTTACAATATCTAAGATTAAAGCAAGTATTGGAGTGACCGTGAAGAACGCTTCTAACGTTAACCTCAACAAGTTCAATAGCACATTAATGACTCCAGGAAGAGCGTTTTCATCAAACGCAAGTCAGAAGTATTTAAAATCAACCCACAATCCACAGAAGACTACTAGCAATGCGTTTAAAAACCAAGTCGAGAAGAGGGCTAATATTTCTCATACTAAAAGAAGGAAACCCAAATTGCCGCGTGGCAAAGAACAATTAAGAAATCTTAAACAAAGAAATAGAAGCAATCTCAATGAAAGTCGGTTTTTAGAAGGATATTTAAATATTCATCTGTGGTTTGACATTTGCGATGTCTCAATCAACAGTTTACGAAACTTTCTGCTCTTTCCGATTGCTTCAAAGCAGCGAAATTACACCAGCACATTGAATAGAACATTAAAACGCATTAACTACGGTCAGTGGATGTTTGGTTATTTACGACCGCCCTCAAGCGGTATTTACTCCTTCGCTATTTCATCTCGCGATAATGTGGAGCTTTGGCTGAGTCCGGACAGAAACCAGGAGAATCTTCGTATCATTGCGAGGACAAAACCCGGTCGTATTTCGCCGGGTATTAATCTAGGGCAATCTAATGTTAACGTGTCCGCGTCAGTGGAATTGAAATCAGATGAGCTGTATTATATTGAGGTACTTCATAAACATGGCAAGGCTTTGAATGATCATTTTGAAATTACGTGGAGGGATTCAGATGCGAAGGTTTTCTCATCAATTCAGAGATCTTCTCTGGTTGCAATTAGAGATGATTTTGTGACGACTAAGAGGTATCAATATAGTGATATTTGGAGAAAGAGTTATGCTCGACGAGGTGTAGTTTTGAGCTATGAAACCTTGGAGAGAAGATCACGTGTGGAAAGTGTTGAATATTTGGAGGATAATGTGACGTCAGGAGTGCTGCGAGTGTGCAAGTACACTCCTAGTTATCTCATACGTCACAAGCTTGTCAGGTTTCAGGTAAGGACAACTCCTCATTTTCCTCTTATTTATCTCCCTTTCTCTTTTGTTGCTTTTCCTTCCTTCCTTCCTTCCTTCCTTCCTTCCTTCCTTCCTTCCTTCCTTCCTTCCTTCCTTCCTTCCTTCCTTCCTTCCTTCCTTCCTTCCTTCCCTTAAAACCGGCTGCTACGCAGGCTAGGTCCTTCGTTCCTTCCTTTTTTCTTTCTTCCTTCCTTCCTTCCCTCCTCTCCTTTTCTCTCCTCTCATCTCCTCCTTTCTTTCTTCTTTTCCTGTTTCCTTTATTCCCTCTTTCCCTTCTTCCCTCCCTCCATCCATCCTTCCTTCCTTCCTTCCTTCCTTCCTTCCTTCCTTCCTTCCTTCCTTCCTTCCTTCCTTCCTTCCTTCCTTCTTTCCTTCCTTCCTTCTTTCCTTCCTTCATGTTCTTCCTTCTTTCCTTCCGCCCTTCCTTTCTTCTTTCCCTCCTTTCCCCTCTTTCTTTTTTGCTGCCTTTTGTTTCAGATGTCGACGTTATTTCCAGGGTGCACGGAACAAAAGCAATACACGTTACGTGGAAATTTATCCACGAGATTCCTCGAATGAATCACTCGCCATTGTAGAAGGTCAGTGGTGGAAAGAAAACGCTGTTGGAAACAAACTGTTAGATCGTGGAGTAGCAGTAGACATTGCGAGAACGTTCATGACATCACTTGAACAGAAATATCCACGGTACGTGATTCACATCTAAATTAAAATTTTGAGACCAGATGCGAAGATTTCTTGTGTAAACAGTTAGATAACACGCGTATTTATAGTTATTGACTGTGGTGGTGGTGGTGATGGTGATGGTGATGTGTTGGTGATATTGGGACGATAGTCATCTTGGTGGTAATGATGGTAGTTGGTGGTGATGGTGGTAGTGATTGTGCTGCTGATGGTGGTAGTGATGGTGATTGTGCTGCTGCTGGTGGTGGTAATGGTGGTAGTGATTGTGCTGGTGGTGATGGTGATGGTGGTAGTGATTGTGCTGGTGATGGTGGTAGTGATAGAGATTGTGCTGGTGATGGTGGTAGTGATTGTGCTGGTGATGGTGGTAGTGATTGTGCTGCTGCTGGTGGTGATGGTGGTAGCGATTGTTCTGGTGGTGGTGATGGTGATGGTGGTGGTGATTGTGCTGCTCATGGTGGTAGTGATAGAGATTGTGCTGCTGATGGTGGTGATGGTGGTAGTGGTGGTGATTGTGGTGGTGGTAATAATGATGGTGTTGGTGTTAGTGATGGTTATGGCGATGGTTACGGTAATAGTATGGTGACGGTGGTGGTGGTGATGTTGACAATGTTGGTAACAATAGTCATCTTGGTGATAATGATGGAGGCAATGGTGATGGTTATGATGATGGTGATGGTGTTTATTTATTTACCATTTATTGATTGTGGCAATAAGTGAACTGCTCCCGTTTCTTTCTTAATGCTTTTAGAATTGCTTCTTACCTTACTCTAAAAAATAATGCTTTACACAAAAATTAACTTATTATCTGGTTTTAAACAGAAAATACAGATTGCAGAAAATCGTCGGTGTCAGCTCAACAGAAGACAAACGTAAGGGAATCAGATTCCTTTTGAATCTCAAAATTCAAGAGAGGCACAGCAATTCTTCGAAATATTTCACAAAGTATGTCTTTAGAAAGAAGGATGAAACCACGCTGTGTTTTCCAGAACATTTTCACTGGAATCCATCTGCAGTTGTTCATGTCATTGTTCCCGTAAAAGACGCGTCGACCTGGGTGTTAGCTTTAGTGAAAAACATTGAAGGTATTTGCCAATAATTTCAGATATTAATAGTTGTACGAAAAAAATCGATAAGTGCTTAAAAAACCTTAGCACCTTGCATTTATTCAAACCAAATAACCTGTTGCAACTAGGAGCTACCAAATAACCGTTGAACTTCGGAGAACCATCTTGTTTATCTATAATGAATTTGAATTCGTTATTGGTTGGTTAAAATTTAAAACAGGCACCAAGTTGTTCAGTGAATCAAACGAATTAGTCAGACTGAAGAGAGACGCTTCTTATAATTGTCACGACAGGAAACCTATATACCTGCTTATTTGACGTTTCTCGGCCTTTTTTAACTCGTGAAAATCGTGGAAAATGTAAATAGTGTTAAATTATTCGAGTGTAACTACAAAAGTGGAGCACGGGTGGCGCGTGCTAAAAGGGGAGCACGGGTGGTGTGTGCTGTTAGGGCGCTGCCTCTCACCAATAGTTAAGCCCGGTTAGACGGGGTTAGTACTTTGAGTAGAGTTTAGTTGGTCTCTCCTATGCTTCGAGGGTTTTTCGCCGGGTTCTCAGCCGGTTTTCCTCCCTCCGTAAAATCAACACTTACAGGTCTTAGCTATAAATGGAGGACCCCACCAGCTCTGCTGCAAAACTTATCCTCCTTAAATAAAGAATAATAATAATAATGGTCAAAGTACTCCAGGGTTGAAGTTGAATTTTGAGAGTTGATAGTTAAATGGCGGTTTTCGAGGTTAGTAAAGTGTTCTCACCTTGAAGTTGTTAAAGTTGTAGTTGTTTTTGCTGTACGAGCTGTCGTAAGTAATTCAACTCAGAAAAAACTCTGAGTCCCAGATGGGTCTCGAGCCCCGCACAACTTTCCGAGTACTCACCAGATGCTCTGTAAACCATTGCTGTTACGGCGCTGCCTCTTGCTGGTGAAGTTAAACCCAGTCAAATGCCCAAGATGGTCACCAAAAGCCAAGGTGGTCACCCATCCAAGTACTAACCCCATTTGACCGGGCTCAACTTCACCAGCAAGAAGCAGCGCGCCTCCTGCTGGTGAAGTTAAACCCGTTGAAGTGGGGTTAGTATTGGATGGGTGACCACCTTGGCTTCATGTCAGTAAAGTTGTTGGTTCAGGGGCTCAATGGTTAGAGCGTCCGGCTAGTATAAAGTAAACTGACTTTGTTATCTTTTTTCACTCAATAACTTATTTTAGTATCTGTTTGTTTTTCATATAGAAATTTTAACGTCAACAAACGACCAGAAAATCAACATAGTTATTGCTGATTACGGTAGTGAAGATTTGGATATCAAACAGTTATTTCAAGACAGTAGCATCGAGAATTTCCAAGTTGTGACTTTACCGCGACATCGTCCGTTCAGAAGAGCTGAAGCGTTGCGAAGCGCGGTCGATGCTATCCGTGACCCACGCGGGATCTTATTTTTATGTGATCTTCATTTAAGTATGCCAAGACATTTGTTCACTCTAATCAGACAGGTTGGTGCTACAAAACTGTCTCATTGTTTTGAATAAAGAAGATATATTGGAAAACTATATCATTTACAAACTGACGAACTTTTCTGTAAGTAGCCACACACAACTATATAGAAACTGCACAAAAAGGACGACCACGACAACAACGACGGCGACAATAATAGAACCGACAACATCAATATTAACAACGAACGAACGAACGAACGAACGAACGAACGAACGAACGAACGAACGAACGAACGAACGAACGAACGAACGAACGAACGAACGAACGAACGAACGAACGAACGAACGAACGAACGAACGAACGAACGAACGAACGAACGAACGAACGAACGAACGAACGAACGAGCGAAGGGACGGGCGGATGGACGGACAGACGGGCAGACGGACAGACGGACAGACGGACAGACAGACAGACGGACAGACAGACAGACAGACAGACAGACAGACAGACAGACAGACAGACAGACAGACAGACAGACAGACAGACAGACAGACAGACAGACAGACAGACAGACAAACAAACAAACGTAGCTTATGATGACAGCAATAGCGTTAAGAATGGACGACAATAACAGTAAAAATATATATAACAAGGGCAGTGTTTAAACAACAGGAATAACAACTTTCATGTTATTTAAATATCATATTTTGCATTTTCAAAAATTTTTTCCTATACATACAGCATTGTGTGGAAGGCAAGATGGCGTTCGCTCCTGTCGTGAAACGTCTTCGCTGTGGCAACTACCCGTCTGCTCCTTATGGTTACTGGGAAACACTTGGTTTTGGTTTGTTCGCCATTTACAAATCAGATTTTGATCAAATTGGTGGGATGAATATACACACTTTCAAAGAGTGGGGTGGAGAGGACTGGGAACTACTTGATCGCGTACTTATGTCTGGACTAGAAGTCGAGCGACTTAAAGTTCCTGAATTTTACCATTTTTATCATCCCCCCCTGGGATCATCTAATCAGAGAATTGACGCCTAGCTATATTGAAATCTGAGAATTGACTCCTAACTATTGTCAAGTCTGAGAATTGACTCCTAACTATAGTCAAGTCTGAGAATTGATTCCTCACTATAGTCATGTCTGAGAATTGACTCCTAACTATAGTCATGTCTGATAATTGACTCCTCACTATAGTCTAGTCTGAGAATTGACTCCTAACTATAGTCTAGTCTGAGAATTGACTCCTAACTATAGTCATGTCTGATAATTGACTCCTCACTATAGTCTAGTCTGAGAATTGACTCCTAACTATAGTCATGTCTGGGAATTGACTCCTAACTATAGTCAAGTCTGAGAATTGACTCCTCACTATAGTCAAGTCTGAGAATTGACTCCTAACTATAGTCATGTCTGAGAATTGACTCCTAACTATAGTCAAGTCTGAGAATTGACTGCTAACTATAGTCATGTCTGAGAATTGACTCCTAGTAAATGTAAACAATGTTTGTAACCAATTAAAACCCAGCCACCGCGCCCAATGGGCTATCCTACCGAAATAAAGTTTTTTAATCTATTTCGCTGTTTGTTCTTTCTTATACTGACCCTTCGGTTAAAATAATCCTACTGTCATATATATATATATATATATATATAATTAATAATTCATGAAGAAAACACAAAAGGAGGTTGTATATCTTATATATATATATATATATATATATATATATATATATATATATATACATATGTATATATATAATATGTAATATATAATATATAATATATAATATGTACTATGTACTATGTACTATGCACTATGCACTGTGCACTATGCACTGTGCACTATGCACTATGCACTATGCACTATGCACTATGCACTATGCACTATGCACTATGCACTATGCACTATGCACTATGCACTATGCACTATGCACTATGCACTATGCACTATGCACTATGTACTATGTACTATGTACTATGTACTATGTACTATGTACTATGTACTATGTACTATGTACTATGTACTATGTACTATGTACTATGTACTATGTACTATGTACTATATACTACATAATACATAATACATAATACATAATACATAATACATAATACATAATACATAATACATAATACATAATATATAATATATATATATATATATATATATATATATATATATATATATATATATATATCGGAATATCTACCCATCTCTACTGCATCTAATTTTTAAGGGTACTTGTAGGACTGCCTGGGCTCACAATAGCAAAAACTGAAGCAACTGAGATGTTCAAGTCATACAAAATATCAAAAGGTAACGTACTATCTATTGATTATATAATCCTATCTATTGAATATATAATCATATATACCTGAATAATAATATATATGATTAAAATAAGAATTTTGTCAATGTCACTCATGATTTCGAGAAAAGTGCTCAAAACCTCTCGAATTCAGTTTATGTTGACGTCAGCTAAAAAGAGGCGGGAAAAACAAGGACGAAACAAAATAACCACAATACTCAAACTTCAGAGAAAGATTCCGTCTTGGTTAGCCACTGCAAATCAACAGACTATACAACTAGTATCCAGGTAGTGTAATAAAAGTAGTGTGCTGCGAAGGCAGTGTTGAAATAACAATCGAAATATGGTATAGTAGGTTAATACTGCCGAAACAGAGAACGTAAGTGGTCTAACGTTTCGAGCGAAGGCCCTTAGACCACTTACGTTCTCTGTTTCGGCAACCTACTATCCAGGTAATTGAGTGCAAATGCCATAAAAGATTAAGTTGATAGTTGAGTGAAGAGCAATTGAACGATTAACTTTAGTTTTTAATGCTCTTTTAACTGGTATATATCAAGCAATAATTACAAAACATTAGCATTCATTTCTGCTCTAATTTTGACGTTTTAGCTATTGGTTCTAATTACATTGTAAACAAAAACTTTTGAAAACATATCGCTCTTTATAATTAACTATAAACGTAGTCAATAAAAATATCCATGGTCTGGAAGCCCGACATTGTATTTTCGGTATAATGAGGCAGTCATCCAATAGCAACGTTTTGATTTTATATTATTTAAATATTAATAAACCTAAAACAAAAGATTTGTGCACCTTCAAGTCCCTCTGAACATGAATCGTAATTTGATTGTTAGCCCCTCTGAAGTTTGCTGGGCTTCCAGATCATGTTTACTTCTATTGACCATGCTAGCGGCTCAAATGAATTAACAGAATTTTGCGATGGTATATCTTTCGCATGCACTGTATTGGCTTTGCGTTAAAAAATGGTGGATATGTATCGACAACTATTGCAAGTTTTGGAAGTTAATGACATCTTTGGAAGCTTCTTCTGCTAAACTTCTTACTTCATAATTAATACATGGAGTATATGGGACTATTGGACTCCAAATCAAATCAAATTGTAATATTAATTTTAATCTTGACCTTAAAACTTGGACTCACCATATCCATCTATAGCTTGGACCAAAGAAATAGGCGAAATAAAACGCACCAGCAGCGATACTTATTCCTTTTGTTTCAAATGAATACATAAGAAATGAAGAAGAAAAAATTATTTAAACAAACGAGAAATATAATTTTTGAGGTGACAGCCCAAGATCGTCTATGGTAAATAGAATCGTCTGGTATATATTACCAAGAAGAGAAATCTTAAAATGTCAAACGCAATGGCGTAACGGACTATAGTCAGAGTTAGAACAACTCCTAAGGGCCCCAACGTGAAGGGGCCCCTGATGAATTCATTGGGTTAACTATAGTGACTAAACTAATGGGTTTTTTGGGGTTTTTTTTTTAACAAATTTATTTGGATCATATATATTTAACAAGAATAGAACATTAATATAGTATTACATAACAAGATGACGAAAGACATGCAGTATAAAAATATAATAATAAGATCCAAAAGGGGAAGGGTGCGAACGGGACTCTAAGGCCCATGCAAGGCACCTACCGAAATAAATTTAAAAAGTCTACAAAAAATTAGATATGGAAGGAAGAAGTGAATGACAAAGTAAATCAACGAGTGATCAATGAGTGAGCGACCGAGTGAGTGAGTGGGTGGGTGAGTGACTATAGTGAGAGTGAGTGAATGCAAGTGAGTGAGTGAGTGAGTGAGTGAGTGAGTGAGTGAGTGAGTGAGTGAGTGAGTGAGTGAGTGAGTGAGTGAGTGAGTGAGTGAGTGAGTGAGTGAGTGAGTGAGTGAGTGAGTGAGTGAGTGAGTGAGTGAGTGAGTGAGTGAGTGAGTGAGTGATTTAATGAGGGTGAGTGATTTAATGTGGGTTAAGGGGGCAATGGGGCCCCCCAAACACAAATTTCCTAAGGGCCCCGAGCAGCTCCGTTACGCCACTGGTCAAACGGATTAACATAGATTAAATCAATGTAAAACTAAGGTGTATGATTATCAGAACTATAATTTTAGAATATAACCATGGCAATTATAAACGTGCGCATATGCATACCTGCCAAGAATCCAATGTATCCTAAAAAAATAAATACTAGTTAAGATTTCGAAAGCAAACAAACCTTATGATTGTCGTACTAAGGGGGTATTTATATGGAGGAGGGCTAGCTCTCTTGGTAGAGCCAGCCCTCTTTGCCGCGATCCCGCATCTCAGTGTAATTCCTTGTAAAAATTTGTTTGCGTTTACATGACAAGAGGGCCAGCCCTCCTAGGCGAGATCTCGCTATTGACAACCAGAGATCTCGCCTAGGAGGGCTGGAAATTTCCCATGTAAACGCACGGAAGATGGCGGGCCCTCTTAAAGTGTCACTAAGATGAACAATCGTCGGTCTTTTTCTGATCTAATCATAAAGTACATTTAAAATGAGGGTGAACGGTGTTTGTGGTTTGTAAATAACTCATCTCGTTCAAGAGATATTCACGTTTTGGAAATATGCAAAGTATATGGCTGATGACGTCATTTTCTCCAAACGAGCGAAATGAAAATCGTAAAATTAGGAATACCTCTAGAAATAATCAATAGAAAGTGCTCACATTTTGCATGCTTATAGTATTAAATAAAATACGTTTCACTGTGGAACTTTAGTTGTTTTCGTGGAAACTGCTGGTTCCTGGACCCCTCCAATGATAAAATTAAATTTTCTTATTTATCAGCAATCAAGTAGCGTTTACTCCACGAATAAATGTGACGATTAGGGCTGATGTAGGCATTGTAATTCAAACGTTTAAATCTTTCTATTTTTAAACAATGAAGCAAAAATGATAATTCCCTTTTTAAGGTTTAGAGTAACCTGAGAGCATGCGCTTACCATGGCAATCACAAAAGTTCCACAGAGAAGTGTATTTTATTAGATACTATAAGCATACAAAGTTTAAGCACATTCTATTGTTTATTTCCAGAGATATTCCTTATTTTACGATTTTCATTTCGCTCGTTTGGAGAAAATGACGTCATCAGCCATAAATTTGCATATTTCCAAAACGTGAATATCTCTTGAACGAGATGAGATATTGACAAACCACAAACGCCGTTCACCCTCATTTTAAATGTACTTTATGATAAGATTAAAAAAAGACTGACGATTTTCTCATCATAGTGACACTTTAAGCTGAATTTTGAGAGCTCATGAGAGAAAAGAAAGCGATCGAAAAAAGTAGATCGCGAGATAAAAATAGCAAGTGGAAAATTCGGCTTTAAGCCGGTTTTCCACTAGGCGATTTTTTCGGGCGAAGCGACTTTCTTTTGTTCGAATTCAATAGATTTCTGATTTGTTCCAGCTCAGAGCTCATGAGACAAAAGAAAAAGTCGCTTCGCGCGAAAAAAGTCGCCTAGAGGAAAACCGGCTTAAAGCCTGTTCTCCACTAGGCGAATTTGTTCGCGCGAAGCGAATCGAAATACCCGTTCATGCAATGTAATTGGTTGGTGCTGCTAGTTTTCGCGCCAATTTTCTTACTTGCCAATCATATTGCCGGAGAATTCGCTTCGCGCGAACAAATTCGCCTAGTGGAGAACGAGCTTAAGGAGAGGAGGGCTAGCAAATCGAAGCTCGGTATACACGGTAAAGTTTGCCTTTACTAATATTTTTTGGTTAACTTTTTATTTTACAAGCTGTGCTTGTTCATGCGTGTGTTTGTTATAAATTCAAGTCGTGTTCACGAAAACATGAGCCATACCAAAAAAGCTCATGTAAACACTAGGTAAATTCCAGCACCCCCGTAATATACGGTGTAATGAGAAAAAAAACGACAACAAAATGAAAACAGGAAGCAATACAGTAACTCCGCTATCATATGTAAGAACCTATGTAAGAAAATACTGGCGTTTTTGATGTTTTTGCCCAGCGATTAATGTTGTGAAGTAATTCTGTAAATGTAATTCAAATTACTTCCGAACTACTTCGCATTTGGTGAAGGCACTGAAACATCTAGTGAATATAGCATAGTGTTTCATCAGGATTTTATAGATATTCAAATATAATTATGACGTTTGTTGAAAACCGAGGCTAACCTGAAGGTTTTTCAATAAACTTCGAAGTGTTTATTCAGTTATTGGATTATAATGTATATATATGTTATTTACCGGCTGGGAGGTCCGTATAGAAAAATATTTGCCCGAGGTCTTAAAAAAGGCCCGAGGCCGCAGGCCGAGGGACATTTTTGAGACCGAGGGCAAATATTTTTCTATACGGACCGACCAAAACGGTAAATAACGTATTTATTTTTTTGTTACATAATTAGATAAATTAAATTAATTATAATTGAATTAAGTTGCGTAATCGAGATGACGTTCACGTGATATTCAAAAGCCCAACATTTATCGTTCGACAGTAAACAACTGCCGACATGCAGTCTGACAGGAAAGCTTGGAACCTCTTTTGTGATTAAAAAACAGTCAAAACTTGAAGATCTAGTTACGAAGGGAAATCAGAATGGAGTCCAAGTGTTTTTAAAGTTTAGTTGATAAAGATTCTTCGTCGTTCTTCTTCGTCGCTTGCTCGTTTTTGGCTGTTCGCTTGGAAAATCGCTTTCAATACTGGTTGACTGCATGCAAATTTAAAGTGGCTCGTTCGAGTTTGAGGACGAAAATGCTTGTAATAAGCCATTTGTAACTTTTTTCAAAGACATGACACGATGAGGTTGGCATGTGGAAAATATTTGACTAAAGGGTAAAGACTTGTAGCGGTTTTGTTGAGTATATAGTTGGACGACAGAAGAATGACAGTAATAGTGGTATGTTTTTTTATATATACTTCTATATAGTTTCATTTACTGATTCAAAATACTGTGTTCACAAGTTTATGTATGTTTTGCCTAATGTTTTAAACTGTTTTCATACGTCGTTGAGCAATAACAGGGCCGCCGAGAGAAATTTTGGGCCCCTGGTCAAAAAATATTTACGGGCCCCCTCCCCAGGTAATTGTGGGTTCGAAATTGAATCCCAGTCAAGTCCCTCTGTACGTTAATAATAGAGAATCAAATAATCCCAGTGCGGCGATGGATAGTACTATAGTGGTGCCGGTCATAAAGGCATAAAGGGCCCCCATATCCCCCATAGCAGTGATAAAGCCATAAAGGGGCCCAATGCCAGCGATAAAGCCATAGAGGGCCCCTATAGCAGTGATAAAACCATTAGCGAGAGACACAATGCAATGTAACGATTAATACTAAAACTTCAATTGTCTATTATAAAATCGATTTTATCGTTTCACACTTTGAAGGTAAAGATAATGTATAATATATTCTTTTGTTTCCTTAAAAATGGGCCCCCTTTGGCGCCGGGCCCCTGGTCAACGACCAGGCTGACCCCCCCTCTCGTCAGGCCTGAGCAATAATACTTTAAAACTTTATAAATGTCGCTCGCTGAAATTTTGCTTTATCACAGTTTTCTCGCGTTCTTTTCGTTGTTTTCACACGAAGTTGTCAAAGCCACTTGGATAATAAAACTCATTTTCATCCCCGTAGCTCTCTGTTGAATATATTTTTTCTGTGGCAAGCGAAATGACAGAGTGTAAAAAAATAAACTTTTTTTTTGTTTTTGTTTTGAAATCCGCAGCGGTCCGTATCGTGTGATACGGACCGCTCGCTAAGCCAATCAGAGCGCGCGAATCAGATGGATACCGGACCGCAAAAAAATAAATATATGTACGAAAGAAACTTACGTTCGCGTTGTCGTTCACGTTGCCGTTTATGTTCGCGTCTATTTTCTTTTCTCATTTTATCTTTATGGTCATCAACGGTCTCTTGGAGTTCTCTCAAGACTTTCTGTTTGTACTCCGATAATGGAATATTTTCAACGTGTCCCTTAAACTCTCTTAAAGCTCTGTCGCCTGCTTTCTCCAATTCGTTCTCAATCGACATACTTGGGAGAGCAATTGCCGAGAAATTTTGCTCCAGATTCTTTACAAACTTGGGTATTTCTCTCGCTAATTGTTGAATTAGGCGCTGGTTTTCTTCTTCCTTATAGTTAATCTGCTCTTCGCAATATTGTTGCAACTTCGTAGAAGTTTGCCTGGCATAATCAGCAGCCATATCTGCATCCACGATTCTTCTATTGAAATCTCTTACTACCCCCATTTTCATTTCTCGCAAGGTATCATTGAGTGTACGGGGATTTTGTGGAAGAACAATTCTGCGTAACTTGTTTGTTAATTCTCTTTCAATATTACTTTTTGCCTCCTCTATTATACCATGTTGAAGGTTCGAGTTTTGCGTTTTCTTCTCGTTGGAAAGCTGCGTGGCCCTATCTTTAAGCGTTTGTTTCTGTTTTCTTTGGTATTGCGGTATTAAATCGCCCTGATGGGTCTCTTGCTCGAACTGGTTCATAACTTGTGTTAAGATATTTCTCAACCTTGTTTCAATGCCACGCATTGGGAGGTATAGTGCGTGAATTTTCTCCATAAATTCTTCCCAGAACTTGGTAGCAGCCGCATCGACATCTTTCCTTTGTAAAAGAACGACAACCGACGCCAAAACTACGACACCTGGTCTTCTTAATTCTTCTACTACCATCTTTATTGATTCAATAACATTTTCAGGTGTTAATCTTAAATTATGTCGCTCACAAACTTTAACACGAATTTCCCCTTTGAGCTCGTTGACACGCTGTATAAAATCGTCAGTTATTTCTGCCTCATTCCCGAATTGCCCTTCCCTAAACGGATATGGGAAAAGTAAAACCTTGATACTTTCAAATACCGATAGAAGTTTTTCGCGAATTGTATTCCTTGTTTTGACGGAGGCTGCATTGCCTACCTCTTTCTTGAAGTAGTCGTTATAGACGTCTTCTGCTGTTCCTACAAGAATACTGTACATTGTAATTTGCACAATATGTAGTACCATCACCACCACTCATCACCACCACCACCACTCATCATCACCACTCATCATCACCATCACCACTCACCACTCATCACCACCACTCATCACGCACCGCTACTCATCACCACTCACCATCACCACTCACCATCACCACTCATCACCACCACTCATCACTCATCACCACTCATCACATATCACCACTCATCACCACTCACCATCACCACTACTCACCATCACCACTCACCTTCACCACTCATCATCACCACTCATCACACATCACCACTCATCATCACCACTCATCATCACCACCATCGCCCCTCACCACTCATCATCACCACTCAACACCACCACTCACCATCACCACTCACCATCACCACTTATCATCACCACTCATCATCACCACTCATCACCACTCATCACCACTCATCACCACTCATCACATATCACCACTCATCATCACCACTCACCACCACCACTCATTATCACCACTCACCATCACCACTTATCATCACCACTCATCACCACTCATTACCACTCACCACCACCACTCATCACCATTCATCACCACCATCACCACTTACCACTCATCATCACCACTCACCACCACCACCACTCATCATTACCACTCATCATCACCACTCATTACCACCATCATCACCACTCATTACCACCATCATCACCACTCATCATTACCATCACCACTCACCACCACCACTCATTATCACCACTCACCATCACCACTTATCATCACCACTCATCACCACTCATTACCACTCACCACCACCACTCATCACCATTCATCACCACCATCACCACTTACCACTCATCATCACCACTCACCACCACCACCACCACTCATCATTACCACTCATCATCACCACTCATCATTACCACCATCATCACCACTCATCATCACCATCACCATTCACCACCACCACTCATCATCACAATCACCATTCACCACCACCACTCATCATCACCACTCACCATCACCACTCATCGCCATTCACCATCACCACTCAT
This sequence comes from Corallium rubrum, assembly GCA_964035015.1. Taxonomy (NCBI): domain Eukaryota; kingdom Metazoa; phylum Cnidaria; class Anthozoa; order Scleralcyonacea; family Coralliidae; genus Corallium; species Corallium rubrum. Next base: position 6,572,080 of record OZ035999.1, on the reverse strand, counting down.
CATCACCACTCATCATCAGCACTCATCACCACTCATCATCACCACTCATCACATATCACCACTCATCATCACCACTCATCACCACTCATTGCCACTCACCACCACCACTCATCACCACCACTCTTCACCACTCATCACCACCATCACCACTTACCACTCACCATCACCACTCATCACTCATCATCGCCACTCATCATTACCACCATCACCACCACTCATCATCATCACCACTCACCACCACCACCACCACCACTCACCATCACCACCACTCATCATCACCACCATCACCACCATCACGACCACTCATCATCATCACCACTCACCACCACCACTCACCATCACCACTCACCATCATCACTCACCATCACCACTCACCATCACCACTCACCATCACCACCATCACCACCACTCATCATCATCACCACTCACCACCACCACCACCACTCACCATCACCACTCATCATCACCACCATCACCACCACTCATCATCATCACCACTCACCACCACCACTCACCATCACCACTCACCATCACCACTCATTATCACCACTCATCATCACCACTCATTACCACTCACGACCACCACTCATCACCATTCATCACCACTCATCACCACTCATCACCATTCATCACCACCATCACCACTTACCACTCACCATCACCACTCATCATTACCACTCATCATCACCACTCATCATCACCACTCATCATTACCACCATCATCACCACTCATCATCACCACCATCACCACCACTCATCATCACCATCACCATTCACCACCACTCATCATCACCATTACCACTCACCACCACCACTCACCATCACCACTCATCATCACTCATCATCACCACCACCACTCATCATCATCACCACTCACCATCACCACTCATCATTACCACTCATCATCACCACTCATCATTACCACCATCATCACCACTCATCATCACCACCATCACCACTCACCACCACTCATCATCACCACCATCATCACCACCATCACCACTCACCATCACCACTCACCATCACCACTCATCATCACTCATCATCACCACCACCACTCATCATCGTCACCACTCATCATCACCACCACTCATCATCACCACCACTCATCACCACCACTCATCATCACCACCACCCATCATCATCATCACCACTCATCATCACCACCACTCATCATCACCACCACTCATCATCATCACCACCACTCATCATCATCACCACTCATCACCACCACTCATCATCATCACCACTCATCATCACCACCACTCATCATCACCACCACTCATCATCACCACCACTCATCATCACCACCACTCATCATCACCACCACTCATCACCACCACTCATCATCATCACCACTCATCATCACCACCACTCATCATCATCACCACTCATCATCACCACCACTCATCATCATCACCACTCATCATCACCACCACTCATCATCATCACCACTCATCATCACCACCACTCATCATCATCATCACTCATCATCACCACCACTCATCATCATCACCACTCATCATCACCACCACTCATCATCATCACTACTCATTATCATGACCACTCATCATCACCACCACTCATTATCACCACCACTCATCATCATCACCACTCATCATCATCACCACTCATCATCACCACCACCACTCATCATCACCACCACTCATCATCACCACCACTCCTCATCGTCACCACTCATCATCACCACCACTCATCATCACCACCACTCATCACCACCACTCATCATCACCACCACTCATCGTCACCACCACTCATCATCATCACCACTCATCATCACCACCACTCATCATCATCACCACTCATCATCACCACCACTCATCATCATCACCACTCATCATCACCACCACTCATCATCATCACTACTCATTATCATAACCACTCATCATCACCACCACTCATCATCACCACCACTCATCATCATCACCACTCATCATCATCACCACTCATCATCACCACCACTACTCATCATCACCACCACTCATCATCACCACCACTCATCATCGTCACCACTCATCATCATCACCACTCATCATCATCACCACTCATCATCACCACTCATCACTACTAATGTGGTGTAAATGTGCGTTAAGATTTTACATTAATAATAAACATGACTATATTTACAACCGTACCTTGAAAGTAGTAATCTCTTACAGCAATGATTAAGTGACCAAACTTGAATGGACCAATATTATCAAGCTGGATACGATCAGCGATGTGCTTAAAAAGAGCCAGTCTGTCAAGTAAATCTTGCACCAGAATTTGACCTGAAATATTGAATATAATCACCTTGGATAACACCATAACAGGCGTCAACAATTCGTTATCGTTTCTCACACTATCATTGCCTTGACCTTCGGTATCCATGAACACTGCAACGCCATCGTCACCAATATCTTCCACGACATGAGAAAGCCACACGCCTTTCGTACAGGTACGCCTATCATTCGAAGTTTTGAACGCATTTTCCCCCAGAATACTATTGATTAAGGTCGACTTTCCAGTTCTTGCTAGACCCAGGATGGAAACGATATTCAAGAAGGCCTTTGCAGCTATACCTGGCTCAGTAAGCAATGGAGGATTGACAATATCAATTTCATTTCCCCGCCTTTGAGGTATCAACATTGTGCTACATACAAAGAAAAATATGAAACCGTTTTTGTCTTCTACATGCAACTATATTTCCAGACGTCTATGTCGCAAGATTTCTGAATAGTTTATACTTTTTGTGTCAACTGGTCTACACAGGCCAGTTGGACACAATTGCTGTCATGTACTGGCTGACTGGTTATGACACGTTACTACATACATATAGAAGCTAGCCATGACATTTATTTGAAATAGTTAAAAGGACTCCAGATGTTTTCATGGCTTGAATATTCTATTATGTACATCTTAAGTATAATTTCTCGCTTCATTTGTGTGTCTGCAATTAAAATATTTGCTTTTTAACGAGACCAGAAAGGCTAAATTCGATGCATGACGGCACGGTGTCGTCAATGGTTGAGCAAAGACGCAAAGATATTTTTGTACATATTTCCATGTATTTCAGTGTTTTCCCGCTCTTTTTTTGAGGTGCGAGCTCGGACGTCGCGCATTCGCAAAACGTTTGGCAGTGTGTTCGTACTAATAATTGTCAGTTCTTTGCTGTACAAGCTGTGTTAGTTGGTAATACTCAGAAAAACTCTGAGCTCTAAGCGGGACTCGAACAGGGACGTAGCCAGGGGGGAGCCGGGGGAGCCGCGGCTCCCCCCCTTTTGACATAAAAGTAACTACAAAACTGATGCAATATGAATTATGTCAGGAAATAAACTGTAAAGAGTGTATTCAATCTACTGAGTGTATGCATTTTGAGTATCTATGTGACGTTTGCGTGTTTTGAGTATTTTATATGACGTTTTTTAACCTTCAGAGTCTGTAAAATCTTCCTCCAAAGCCAGGAAATAGCATTTCAGCGACTCTTGATTTCAGAATTTCCCGGGAGAGCATGCCCTCGCACCCTCCTAAAAATTTATTTTGATTTCGGCTCCCCCCTTTCAAAATCCTGGCTACGTGCCTGGACTCGAACCCGCAACCTTGCGAATGCTAGCCGGACGCTCTAACCATTTTTTCTGAGTATTACCAACTAACACAGCTTGTACAGCAAACAACAGACAATTATTACTAACATCAAGCTGCAATTTCTGAAACTAACTAACAATGTTTAACAGGTTACTACTTTCCTTAAAACATGCAGCTTCGTACCCAGGGCTAAACATCGAAGGTCGCGCTACGGACATGGAAATCCATTTCTTTCCTGAGTTCCCACAGCATGAATAAGTGCGAAATATAGACCAAATCTTAAAATACTGATTCTTTTGGGAAGTTATATCAAACACTCCCGAATGCCTATAGATTGTATGGCGACCCTACATCATAAAACACTTCACAGAATCACCGGGACACCTCTTTGGTAAAAGGAAAGACTAGCAAGGTTTTTCTTTGTCTCCAAACTTTGAGACTTACCTCTTCGTGGACATATTTTGAAATCCAGCTGGAATTCTATCCGTAAAATCCTCCAGTACGATCTTCGAATGCTTCTATGATGAAACTTTTGTCGCAGAAAGCTTCCGCAATTCAACCTTATCAGAATAAACTGATCAGTGCAAATACTGGCTTTTCTTGTTAGCACAGAGGGTGGTAGAATTTGGAAACTATTCATTTCATTGGCTGATTGGTCTGACCGCAAGCCGTGAATGCCTTATTGTTTTTGATATCCGAATATGAAATCACTTCCTGGAATCATGATGAAATCGAAAGTGCGTGCTTGACTTGTTAACAGGACCTTCTGATCTAATGACCGGTTAGACGCTCTAAGCCACTGAAACTCAGACGGAAAGCTGACTTTGAATTTGCAATCTTAGCTTTCCATCTTCTGAGTCTCAGTGGCCCAATGGTTAGAGCGTCTAACCGGTAGGTTCGAACCCTGTCTGTGGCTCAGAAATCTTTTCTGAGTTACGTGCACTAGTACATGTATACGTGCAACTTATCATATAAAGCTATCTAGTCGATATGGTGTGTCAATTGTATCTTCACCTTCCCTATAGTTTAAATAAATGCGCGCTATTTCATACGCTCGTTATTTAATGTTATTCATATTCATAAGTTTAAAACATTTGTTAGATAAATACTAAGTAGACTTACTATAGCAGGACTATCGCAGATTTAAAATATTTATTAAAAAGTTCAATTATTTGCCGTTACCGTAGTAATAATGACGTTGGAATTTTGGTATATTTTCAAATATTGCATAATAAGCGGCATGTCTTCCGTTTGCTTCGGTGAATTTTCTTAAAAATTGCCGAGATGATAGATATTGCTGTAGAGAATATCCATGCAAAAAATGAAGATAGGTTGTAGGGACAGATTTTTCGCTATAAAAATTATCGATTTAAAAAAGTTCTGTGTTATGAATTTTTTTAAAAATTATATATACTTTAGAACTTCTTATTTACAAAAAAAGAACTACTTATTTACAAAATTTTATCAAAATTCTCCGAAGAAAACGTATACAAGTCAACATCCATGTCGACGCGGTCATAGAATTTCGAAAGACAAGATCGCTGTTTACGCATGCGTAGCGATACTATTTCTAGTCACCAGTCCCCTATTGAAATTACCGTAGGGAGTCACCTTAAATGCACATTTCAACCACTGATCTATATAAGATCAGTGATTTCAACCCAATATACAATCTAGGTGATATACAGTATTGATATCTGGGAAGTTTTAAAATAGGTTTTCACTTTATCATAGGGCTGATAACACGATTGGCAGATGAATAATTTATTTGTAGTACTCTTATAAAGGTTCATTTGACGTCATTTGAACACGAAAGAAATTGATTAGAGAACACTTCTTTCGTGTTCAAAATTCAAATGACGTCAAACGAACCTTTATAAGAGTACATTCGCACAGGAGCGGTATGTTCAATATATTTGTTTTATAAAATAAGAAGAAAAAAACAAGCTAAAATTTGGACAGTTTTGAAATTTGGCTGGCTTTTCCGGCCACCTAACGCCATTCCACGCCACGTTACGTCATTCCTGATCTTCACTCTCTTATAAATGCACGGAGCCCAGCCAATCAGAGCGTGCGTAGAGGACACTTACATAAAACAAGCTGCAGACCGACCATTGGACAAAATATTATACCAGCTCTATTGTAGTTCTTGTATAGTTTCGGAAGGTTTACTTGTAACAGTGCGGTTGTTGTTTTTTTCACTTGTCCGCGCCATTGCTGACTTTGAGCAGAGCCCGCCAACATCATGCGCGCGCAACACTCACGCTAGTTTTGACGGTTGCCATTAGCCAATCAAATGCGTAGTTCAAAACGAACTTCTAAACATTTCCGTGAAAACTAAATCTCTTCTACTTTGAAATACAATACATTCAATATTTTCGTAATCGTATTCATGTAATTAAAAAGATTCTAGTATTTTCTCTATGTACAAGTTATTCAGTTTCTACTTCAGTTTCACACATTCCTAAAGAATTGTATAGGCTATAAATCCAACATGTTATAATTGCGATTGGCGATTTAGGCTATGTGCACACGGTAACGTTTCCGAGCGTTTTCGTATTGTTTACTGTTCTCAAGGGAATCGAGAACAATCAGTTCATTACTTGAAACAATACGAAAACGCTCGGAAACGTTACCGTGTGCACATAGCCTTAGGCCACGTCCACACGTATGCGCGTAGCGTTTTTATATTGTTCTCGGTCCTCAGGGGAGCAGAAAACAAAGTAGTTAAACTCAGAAAAAAACTCTGAGTTCCAGATGGGTCTCGAGCCCCGCACAACCTTCCGAGTACTCACCAGACGCTCTGTAAACCATTGCTGTTACGGCGCTGCCTCTTGCTGGTAAAGTTAAGCCCGGTCAAACGGCCAAGGTGGTCACCCATCCAAGTACGAACCCCATTTGACCGGGCTTAAAGTGGCTATGAAGCGAAAATTATTATTGCCTAAAATGAAAGAACTCTCAATACGACAAAGTAACATCTTTTGCAGATCTTCGTTTCCGTGCCTCGTTGTTGAGATATTTCAATTGTTTTGTGCACGGTGCACGGTCACTGAACACATTGTATGTACTGTATAATAAACGAGCAGGAGTGTTTTATCAGATATAAAGACACGAGGCGAAGCCAAGTGTTTTTATATCTGATAAGACACGAACTGCGCGTTTATTATACGGCTTCAAAAACGAACCACTTGGTAAGTTGATTGGCGGAGCTAGTTTGAAAAATAACCTTGTCCGTAGTCCCTAGAAATAAATTGTCTGGAAACGCAGCCAAAGTCTTTGTTCTAGGTTTTTGTTCACGTTTGTGCACCTTATTTCACCTTAACGCTTGCTGAACACATTGTATTTTTGGTATAATGAAGCAATCAACTAATAACAGCGTTGCTTTATAAATATTAATGAACGTAAAACAAAAGATTGTGCACCTTATTTGCCACCCTCAACCTAAATTGTAGCTCATTGTTAACCGCTTTGATGTTCGCCGCGTCTCCAGACAATATAATTCAAGGGACTATGCCTTGTCTAAGCCGAGAAAATCAAAGCTAAAGTTTATGTAAAACAGGAGAAATCTTTATCACATATAAAGATACGATACGGTCATGATTTTCTTTTGTGTTTTCCTCATGAATTATTAATGAGTTTTTGAATTTAGTATAATGAACGAATTGTCCAATAGCAACGATTCAGTTCAATCACTCAATCGTGCTATTTAAATATTAATAAACCTAAAACAAAGGATGTGCACGGTGTAAGGTACGGTTCAACATAAAATCACAGCTCATTATAGGCGCTTTGAAGTTTGCCGAGTTTCCAGACCATATATCTCGATTGACTATGATGTCAGTAGAGTTGTTGGTTCAGTGGCTCAATGGTTAGAGCGTCCAGCAAGTATAAAGCAAACTGACTTGGTTATCTTTTTTCACTCAACTTATTTTAGTATCTGTTTGTTTTTTCATATAGAAATTTTAACGTCAACAAACGACCAGAAAATCAACATAGTTATTGTTGATTACGGTAGTGAAGATTTGGATATCAAACAGTTATTTCAAGACAGTAGCATCAAGAATTTCCAAGTTGTGACTTTACCGCGACATCGTCCGTTCAGAAGAGCTGATGCGTTGCGAAGTGCGGTCGATGCTATCCGTGACCCACGCGGGATCTTATTTTTATGTGATCTTCATTTAAGTATGCCAAGACATTTGTTCACTCTAATCAGACAGGTTGGTGCTACAAAAATGTCTCATTGTTTTGAATAAAGAAGATATATTGGAAAACTATATCATTTACAAACTGACGGACTTTTCTGTAAGTAGCCACAGACAACTATATAGAAACTGCACAAAAAGGACGACCACGACAACAATGACGGCGACAATCAGTAGAACCGACAACATCAATATTAACGAACGAACGAACGAACGAACGAACGAACGAACGAACGAACGAACGAACGAACGAACGGACGGACGGACGGACGGACGGACGGACGGACGGACGGACGAGCGGACGGACGGACGAGCGGACGGACGGACGAACGGACGAACAAACGAACGAACGAGCGAGCGAGCGGACGAGCGGACGGACGGATGGACGGACGAACGAGCGGACGGACGGACGGACGGACGAACGAACGAACGGACGAACGGACGAACGGACGGACGGACGGACGGACGGACGGACAGACGGACAGACAGACAGACAGACAGACAGACAGACAGACAGACAGACAGACAGAGACAGAGACAGACAGACAGACAGACAGACAGACAGACAGACAGACAGACAGACAGACAGACAGACAGACAGACAGACAGACAGACAGACAGACAGACAGACAGACAGACAGACAGACAGACAGACAGACAGACAGACAGACAGACAGACAGACAACGTTAGACAGCAATAACGTTAAGAATGGACGAGAATAACAGTAAAAATATATATAACAAGGCCAGTGTTTAAACAACAGGAATAACAACTTTCATGTTATTTAAATATCATATTTTGCATTTTCAAAATTTTTCCTATACATACAGCATTGTGTGGAAGGCAAGATGGCGTTCGCTCCTGTCGTGAAACGTCTTCGCTGTGGCAACTACCCGTCTGCTCCTTATGGCTACTGGGAAACACTTGGTTTTGGTTTGTTCGCCATTTACAAATCAGATTTTGATCAAATTGGTGAGATGAATATACACACTTTCAAAGAATGGGGTGGAGAGGACTGGGAACTACTTGATCGTGTACTTATCTCTGGACTAGAAGTCGAGCGACTTAAAGTTCCTGAATTTTACCATTTTTATCATCTCCCCCTGGGATCATCTAATCAGAGAATTGACGCCTAGCTATATTGAAATCTGAGAATTGACTCCAACTATAGTCATGTCTGAGAATTGACTCCTAGTAAATGTAAACAATGTTTGTAACCAATTAAAACCCAGCCACCGCGCCCAATGGGCTATCCTACCGAAATAAAGTTTTTTAAATCTATTTCGCTGTTTGTTCTTTCTTATACTGACCCTTCGGTTAAAATAATCCTACTGTATATATATATATATATATATATATATATATATCGGAGTATCTAACCATCTCTACTGTATCTAATTTTTCAGGGTACTTGTCGGACTGCCTAGGCTCGCAATTGCAAAAACTGAAGCAACTGAGATGTTGCATAGTCAAGTCATACAAAATATCAAAAGGTAATGTACTATCTATTGATTATATAATCATATATACCTGAATAATAATATATATGATTAAAATAAGAATTTTGTCTATGTCAATGTCACTCATGATTTCGAGAAAAGTGCTCAAAGCCTCTCGCATTCAGTTTATGCTGACGTCAGCTAAAAAGAGGCTGGAAAAACAACAAGGACGAAACAAAATGACCACAATACTCAAACTTCAGGAAACGATTCTGTCTTGGCTAGCCACTGCAAATCAACAGACTATACAACTACTATCCAGGTAATTGAGTGCAAATGCCATAAAAGATTAAGTTGATAGTTGAGTGAAGAGCAATTGAACGATTAACTTTAGTTTTTAATGCTCTGTTTAACTGGTATATATTGAGCAATAATTGCAAACATTAGCATTGGTTCTAATTACATTGTAAACAAAAACTTTTGAAAACATATCGCTCTTTATAATTAACTATAAACGTAGTCAATAAAAATATCCATGGTCTGGAAGCCCGACATTGTATTTTCTGTATAATGAGGCAGTCATCCAATAGCAACGTTTTGGTTTAATATTATTTAAATATTAATAAACCGAAAACAAAAGATTTGTGCACCTTCAAGTCCCTCTGAACATGAATCGTAATTTGATTGTTAGCCCCTCTGAAGTTTGCTGGGCTTCCAGATCATGTTTACTTCTATTGACCATGCTAGCAGCTCAAATGAATTAACAGTATTTTGCGATGGTATATCTTTCGCATGCACTGTATTGGCTTTGCGTTAAAAAATGGTGGATATGTATCGACAACTATTGCAAGTTTTGGAAGTTAATGACATCTTTGGAAGCTTCTTCTGCTAAACTTCTTACTTCATAATTAATACATGGAGTATATGGGACTATTGGACTCCAAATCAAATCAGATTGTAATATTAATTTTAATCTTGACCTTAAAACTTGGACTCACCATATCCATCTATAGCTTGGACCAAAGAAATAGGCGAAATAAAACGCACCAGCAGCGATACTTATTCCTTTTGTTTCAAATGAACACATAAAAAAATGGGGAGAAAAAATTATTTAAAAAAAACGAGAAATATAATTTTTGAGGTGACAGCCCAAGATCGTCTATGCTAAATAGAATCGTCTGGTATATATTATCTAGAATAGAAATCTTAAAATGTCAAACGCAATGGCGTAACCGACTATAGTCAGAGTTAGAGCGACTCCTAAGGGCCCCAACGTGAAGGGGCTCCCTGATGAATTCATTGGGTTAACTATAGTGACTAAACTAATGGGGGTTTTTGGGTTTTTTTTTAACAAATTTATTTGGATCATATACATTTAACAAGAATAGAACATTAATATAGTATTACATAACAAGATGACGAAAGACATGCAGTATAAAAATATAATAATAAGATCCAAAAGGGGAAGGGTGAGAACGGGACTCTAAGGCCCATGCAAGGCACCTACCGAAATAAATTTAAACAGTCTACAAAAAATTAGATATGGAAGGAAGAAGTGAATGACAAAGTAAATCAACGAGTGATCAATGAGTGAGCGACCGAGTGAGTGAGTGGGTGGGTGAGTGACTATAGTGAGAGTGAGTGAATGCGAGTGAGTGAGTGAGTGAGTGAGTGAGTGAGTGAGTGAGTGAGTGAGTGAGTGAGTGAGTGAGTGAGTGAGTGAGTGAGTGAGTGAGTGAGTGAGTGAGTAATTTAATGAGGGTGAGTGATTTAATGTGGGTTAAGGGGGTAATGGGGCCCCCCAAACACAAATTTCCTAAGGGCCCCGAGCAGGTCTGTTACATCACTGGTCAGACGGATTAACATAGATTAAATCAATGTAAAACTAAGGTGTATGATTATCAGAACTATAATTTTAGAATATAACCATGGCAATTATAAACGTGCGCATATACATACCTGCCAAGAATCCAATGTATCCTAAAAAAATAAATACTAGTTAAAATTTTGAAAGCAAACAAACCTTATGATTGTCGTACTAAGGGGGTATTTATATGGAGGAGGGCTAGCTCTCTTGGTAGAGCCAGCCCTCTTTGCCGCGATCCCGCATCTCAGTGTAATTCCTTGTAAAAATTTGTTTGCGTTTACATGACAAGAGGGCCAGCCCTCCTAGGCGAGATCTCGCTATTGACAACCAGAGATCTCGCCTAGGAGGGCTGGAAATTTCCCATGTAAACGCACGGAAGATGGCGGGCTCTTAAAGTGTCACTAAGATGAAAAATCGTCGGTCTTTTTTTGATCTAATCATAAAGTACATTTAAAATGAGGGTGAACGGTGTTTGTGGTTTGTAAATAACTCATCTCGTTCAAGAGATATTCACGTTTTGGAAATATGCAAAGTATATGGCTGATGACGTCATTTTCTCCAAACGAGCGAAATGAAAATCGTAAAATTAGGAATACCTCTAGAAATAATCAATAGAAAGTGCTCACATTTTGCATGCTTATAGTATTAAATAAAATACGTTTCACTGTAGAACTTTGGTTGTTTTCGTGGAAACTGCTGGTTCCTGGACCCCTCCAATGATAAAATTAAATTTTCTTATTTATCATAAGAAAATTTAACTTTATCATTGGAGGGGTCCAGGAACCAGCAGTTTCCACGAAAACAACTAAAGTTCCACAGTGAAATAAGAAAATTTAATTTTATCATTGGAGGGGTCCAGGAACCAGCAGTTTCCACGAAAACAACTAAAGTTCCACAGTGAAACGTATTTTAGCAATCAAGTAGCGTTTACTCCAACGAATAAATGTGACGATTAGGGCTTATGTGGGCATTGTAATTCAAACGTTTAAATCTTTCTATTTTTAAACAATGAAGCAAAAATGATAATTCCCTTTTTAAGGTTTAGAGTAGCCTGAGAGCATGCGCTTACCATGGCAATCACAAAAGTTCCACAGAGAAGTGTATTTTATTAGATACTATAAGCATACAAAGTTTAAGCACATTCTATTGTTTATTTCCAGAGATATTCCTTATTTTACGATTTTCATTTCGCTCGTTTGGAGAAAATGACGTCATCAGCCATAAATTTGCATATTTCCAAAACGTGAATATCTCTTGAACGAGATGAGATATTGACAAACCACAAACGCCGTTCACCCTCATTTTAAATGTACTTTATGATAAGATAAAAAAAAGACTGACGATTTTCTCATCATAGTGACACTTTAAGCTGAATTTCCACTTGCTATTTTTATCTTGCGATCTACTTATGTCGATCGCTTTCTTTTGTCTTATCAGTTCTCAACTAGAACGGATCCGGTTGAGAGCTCATGAGAGAAAAGAAAGCGATCGAAAAAAGTAGATCGCGAGGTAAAAATAGCAAGTGGAAAATTCGGCTTTAAGCCGGTTTTCCACTAGGCGATTTTTTTCGGACGAAGCGACTTTCTTTTGTTCGAATTCAATATATTTCTGATTTGTTCCAGCTCAGAGCTCATGAGACAAAAGAAAAAGTCACTTCGCGCGAAAAAAGTCGCCTAGAGGAAAACCGGCTTAAAGCCTGTTCTCCACTAGGCGAATTTGTTCGCGCGAAGCGAATCGAAATACCCGTTCATGCAATGTAATTGGTTGGTGCTGCTAGTTTTCGCGCCAATTTTCTTACTTGCCAATCATATTGCCGGAGAATTCGCTTCGCGCGAACAAATTCGCCTAGTGGAGAACGAGCTTAAGGAGAGGAGGGCTAGCAAATCGAAGCTCGGTATACACGGTAAAGTTTGCCTTTACTAATATTTTTTGGTTAACTTTTTATTTTACAAGCTGTGCTTGTTCATGCGTGTGTTTGTTATAAATTCAAGTCGTGTTCACGAAAACATGAGCCATACCAAAAAAGCTCATGTAAACACTAGGTAAATTCCAGCACCCCCGTAATATACGGTGTAATGAGAAAAAAAACGACAACAAAATGAAAACAGGAAGCAATACAGTAACTCCGCTATCATATGTAAGAACCTATGTAAGAAAATACTGGCGTTTTTGATATTTTTGCCCAGCGATTAATGTTGTGAAGTAATTCTGTAAATGTAATTCAAATTACTTCCGAACTACTTCGCATTTGGTGAAGGCACTGAAACATCTAGTGAATATAGCATAGTGTTTCATCAGGATTTTATAGATATTCAAATATAATTATGACGTTTGTTGAAAACCGAGGCTAACCTGAAGTTTTTCAATAAACTTCAATTCATAAGGAAAACACAAAAGAAAATCATGACCGTATCGTATCTTTATATGTGATAAAGATTTCTCCTGATTTACATAAACTTTAGCTTTGATTTTCTCGGCTTAGACAAGGTTATTTTTCAAACTAACTCCGCCAATCAACTTACCAAGTGGTTTGTTTTTGAAGCCGTATAATAAACTCGCAGTTCGTGTTTTATCAGATATAAAAACACTCGGCTTCGCCTCGTGTCTTTATATCTGATAAAACACTCCTGCTCGTTTATTATACAGTACTTCGAAGTGTTTATTCAGTTATTGGATTATAATGTATATAGATCGTTTTCACTCACGTGATCGGTGGCCCCATTGGGATGGTGAAACAATACGAAATATTTGAATAAGAAAGAGCTAATTCCCATACCGTACACCAATATGGCCGCCATTTCATTGTTTTGGTACACCAATATGGCCGCCGTGACGTCAGATGAAAACGATCTATATGTACGAAAGAAACTTACGTTCGCGTTGTCGTTCACGTTGCCGTTTATGTTCGCGTCTATTTTCTTTTCTCGTTTTATCTTTTTGGTCATCAACGGTCTCTTGGAGTTCTCTTAAGACTTGCTGTTTGTACTCTGATAATGGAATATTTTCAACGTGTCCCTTAAACTCTCTTAAAGCTCTGTTGCCTGCATTCTCCAATTCGTTCTCAATCGACATACTTGGAAGAGCAATTGCCGAAAAATTTTGCTCCAGATTCTTTACAAACTTGGGTATTTCTCTCCCTAATTGTTCAATTAGGCGCTGGTTTTCTTCTTCCTTATAGTTAATCTGCTCTTGGCAATATTGTTGCAACTCCGCAGAAGTTGTTTCGGCATAATCAGCAGCCATATCTACATCCACGATTTTTCCATCGAAATCTTGTACTACCCCCATTTTCAATTCTCGCAGGGTACCATTGAGTGTACGGGGATTTTGTGGAAGAACAATTCTATGTAACTTGTTTGTTAATTCTCTTTCAATATTACTTCTTGCCTGGTTTATTATACTACGTTGACGGCGCAAGTTTTGCTTTTTCTTGTCGTTTATATGCCCTATGGCCATATTTTCAAGCTTTTGTTTTTCTTTTTTTTGGTATTTCGGTATTAAATCGCCCTGACGGGTCTCTTGCTCGAACTGGTTCATAACTTGTGTAAAGATATTTCTCAACCTTGTTTTAATGCCACGCGTTGGGAGGTGTAGTGCGCGGATTTTCTCCAAAAATTCTTCCCGGAATTTGGCAGCAGCCGCGTCTACATCTTTCCTTTGTAAAAGAACGACAACCGACGCCAGAACTATGACACCTGGTTTTCTTAATTCTTTTACTACCATCTTTATTGATTCAATAACAGTTCCAGGTGTTAATCCTAAATTATGTGGCTCACGAACTTTTACACGAATTTCCCCTTTGAGCTCGTTGACACGCTGTGTAAAATCTTCATTTATTTCTTCCTCATTCCCGAATTGCCCTTCCTGAAATGGATATGGGAAAAGTAATACCTTGATACTTTCAAATGCCGATAGAAGTTCTTCGCGAATTGTATTCCTTGTTTCGACGGAGTCGGAGTCTGCATTGCCTTCCTCCTTCTTGAAGTAGTCGTTATAGACGTCTTCTGCTGTTCCTACAAAAATGCTGTACATTGTAACTTGCACAATATGTAGTACCATCACCACCACTCATCACCACCACCACCACCACTCATCATCACCACCACCACTCATCGCCACTCATCACCACCACCACCACTCATCACCACCACTTATCACCACTCATCATCACTACCATCACCACTCACCACCACCACTTATCATCACCACTCATCATTACTACCATCACCACTCACCACCACCACTCATCATCACCACTCATCATCACTACCATCACCACTCACCACGACCACTCATCATCACCACTCACCATCACCACTCATCACCACTCACCATCACCACTTATCATCACCACTCATCATCACCACTCAGCACCACTCATCAACACCACTCATCATCACCACTCATCATCACCACTCATCATTACCACTCATCATCACCACTCACTCATCATCACCACTCATTACCACTCATCATCACCACTCATCATCACCACCATCATCACCACTCATCATCACTCATCATTACCACTCATCACCACCACTCATCATCACCACCATCATCACCACTCATCATCATCACCACTCACCACCACCACTCATCATCACCACCATCATCACCACTCATCATTATCACTCATCACCACTCATAATCACCACTCATCACCACTCATAATCACCACTAATCACCACTCATAATCACCACTCATCATCATCACCACCATCATTACCACCATCACCACTCACCACTCATCATCACCACTCATCATCACTCATCACCACTCACCACTCACCATCATCACTCATCACCACTCACCACTCATCATCACCACTCATCATCACCACTCATCATCACTCATCACCACTCATCATCACCACCACTCATCATCACCACTCATCACTACTAATGTGGTGTAAATGTGCGTTAAGATTTTAGATTAATAATAAACATGACTATATTTACAACCGTACCTTGAAAGTAGTAATCTCTTACAGCAATGATTAAGTGACCAAACTTGAATGGACCAATATTATCAAGCTGGATACGATCAGCGATGTGCTTAAAAAGAGCCAGTCTGTCAAGTAAATCTTGCACCAGAATTTGACCTGAAATATTGAATATAATCACCTTGGATAACACCATAACAGGCGTCAACAATTCGTTATCGTTTCTCACACTATCATTGCCTTGACCTTCGGTATCCATGAACACTGCAACGCCATCGTCACCAATATCTTCCACGACATGAGAAAGCCACACGCCTTTCGTACAGGTACGCCTATCATTCGAAGTTTTGAACGCATTTTCCCCCAGAATACTATTGATTAAGGTCGACTTTCCAGTTCTTGCTAGACCCAGGATGGAAACGATATTCAAGAAGGCCTTTGCAGCTATACCTGGCTCAGTAAGCAATGGAGGATTGACAATATTAATTTCATTTCCCCGCCTTTGAGGTATCAACATTGTGCTACATACAAAGAAAAATATGAAACCGTTTTTGTCTTCTACATGCAACTATATTTCCAGACGTTTATGTCGCAAGATTTCTGAATAGTTTATACTTTTTGTGTCAACTGGTCTACACAGGCCAGTTGTACACAATTGCTGTCATGTACTGACTGACTGGTTATGACACACATATAGAAGCTACGCGATGATATTTTTGTAGATATTTCCAAGTATTTCAGTATTTTCCCGCTCCAATGTTCCCGCTTTTTTTGAGGTGCGAGTTCGGACGTCGCGCATTCACAAAACGTTTGTCAGCGGTGTTCGTATTACTTTCGGTAGGTACTTCATGTTAGGGTCCATATAGTGGTTATATATATATTTAATAGTATACGCTTATGACATATAGTGGTACTTACATTATGACATATAGTGGTACTGACATTATAGTTGTTACATACTTATACTTTATTCTTTAAATGCTTTACATGCTTTACATGCTTTACATGCTTTACATGCTTTACATGCTTTACATGCTTTATATGCTTTATATGCTTTACCTGCTTTATATGCTTTATATGCTTTACCTGCTTTACCTGCTTTACCTGCTTTATATGCTTTACCTGCTTATTATGCTTTATATGCTTTATATGCTTTACCTGCTTTATATGCTTTATATGCTTTACCTGCTTTACCTGCTTTATATGCTTTATATGCTTTATATGCTTTACCTGCTTTACCTGCTTTACCTGCTTTACCTGCTTTACCTGCTTTATATGCTTTACCTGCTTTACCTGCTTCATATGCTTTATATGCTTTACCTGCTTTATATGCTTTATATGCTTTACCTGCTTTACCTGCTTTCTATGCTTTCTATGCTTTCCATGCTTTCCATGCTTTCCATGCTTTATATGCTTTATATGCTTTATATGCTTTACCTGCTTTACCTGCTTTACCTGCTTTACCTGCTTCATATGCTTTATATGCTTTACCTGCTTTATATGCTTTATATGCTTTCCACGCTTTATATGCTTTACATGCTTTATATGCTTTACCTGCTTTTTATGCTTTACCTGCTTTACCTGCTTCATATGCTTTACCTGCTTTACCTGCTTTATATGCTTTATATGCTTTATATGCTTTATATGCTTCACCTGCTTTACCTGCTTTACCTGCTTTATATGCTTTATATGCTTTACTTGCTTTACCTGCTTCATATGCTTTATATGCTTTACCTGCTTTATATGCTTTATATGCTTTACCTGCTTTACCTGCTTTCTATGCTTTCTATGCTTTCCATGCTTTCCATGCTTTCCATGCTTTATATACTTTATATGCTTTATATGCTTTACCTGCTTTACCTGCTTTACCTGCTTTACCTGCTTCATATGCTTTATATGCTTTACCTGCTTTATATGCTTTATATGCTTTCCACGCTTTATATGCTTTACGTGCTTTATATGCTTTACCTGCTTTTTATGCTTTACCTGCTTTACCTGCTTCATATGCTTTACCTGCTTTACCTGCTTTACCTGCTTTATATGCTTTATATGCTTTATATGCTTTATATGCTTTACCTGCTTTACCTGCTTTACCTGCTTTACCTGCTTTATATGCTTTACCTGCTTTACTTGCTTTACCTGCTTCATATGCTTCATATGCTTTATATGCTTTATATGCTTTATATGCTTTATATGCTTTATATGCTTTATATGCTTTATATGCTTTATATGCTTTACCTGCTTTACCTGCTTTACCTGCTTTATATGCTTTATATGCTTTACCTGCTTCATATGCTTTATATGCTTTACCTGCTTTATATGCTTTATATGCTTTACCTGCTTTATATGCTTTACCTGCTTTATATGCTTTATATGCTTTACCTGCTTTATATGCTTTATATGCTTTCCACGCTTTATATGCTTTACCTGCTTTTTATGCTTTACCTGCTTTACCTGCTTCATATGCTTTACCTGCTTTACCTGCTTTACCTGCTTTATATGCTTTATATGCTTTATATGCTTTATATGCTTTACCTGCTTTACCTGCTTTATATGCTTTATATGCTTTACTTGCTTTACCTGCTTCATATGCTTTATATGCTTTACCTGCTTTATATGCTTTATATGCTTTACCTGCTTTACCTGCTTTCTATGCTTTCTATGCTTTCCATGCTTTCCATGCTTTCCATGCTTTATATGCTTTATATGCTTTATATGCTTTACCTGCTTTACCTGCTTTACCTGCTTTACCTGCTTCATATGCTTTATATGCTTTACCTGCTTTATATGCTTTATATGCTTTCCATGCTTTATATGCTTTACGTGCTTTATATGCTTTACCTGCTTTTTATGCTTTACCTGCTTTACCTGCTTCATATGCTTTACCTGCTTTACCTGCTTTACCTGCTTTATATGCTTTATATGCTTTATATGCTTTATATGCTTTACCTGCTTTACCTGCTTTACCTGCTTTACCTGCTTTATATGCTTTACCTGCTTTACTTGCTTTACCTGCTTCATATGCTTCATATGCTTTATATGCTTTATATGCTTTATATGCTTTATATGCTTTATATGCTTTATATGCTTTATATGCTTTATATGCTTTACCTGCTTTACCTGCTTTACCTGCTTTATATGCTTTATATGCTTTACCTGCTTTATATGCTTTATATGCTTTACCTGCTTTATATGCTTTATATGCTTTATATGCTTTACCTGCTTTATATGCTTTATATGCTTTACCTGCTTTATATGCTTTATATGCTTTATATGCTTTATATGCTTTACCTGCTTTATATGCTTTATATGCTTTATATGCTTTATATGCTTTACCTGCTTTATATGCTTTATATGCTTTATATGCTTTATATGCTTTATATGCTTTATATGCTTTCCATGCTTTATATGCTTTATATGCTTTATATGCTTTATATGCTTTATATGCTTTACCTGCTTTATATGCTTTACCTGCTTTATATGCTTTATATGCTTTACCTGCTTTATATGCTTTATATGCTTTACCTGCTTTATATGCTTTACCTGCTTTATATGCTTTATATGCTTTATATGCTTTACCTGCTTTATATGCTTTATATGCTTTATATGCTTTTATGCTTTATATGTTTACTGCTTTATATGCTTTACCTGCTTTATATGCTTTATATGCTTTACCTGCTTTATATGCTTTACCTGCTTTATATGCTTTATATGCTTTACCTGCTTTATATGCTTTACTTTATATGCTTTCCATGCTTTATATGCTTTATATGCTTTCCATGCTTTATATGCTTTCTATGCTTTATATGCTTTATATGCTTTATATGCTTTACCTGCTTTATATGCTTTACCTGCTTTACCTGCTTTATATGCTTTACCTGCTTTATATGCTTTATATGCTTTATATGCTTTACCTGCTTTATATGCTTTACCTGCTTTACCTGCTTTATATGCTTTATATGCTTTATATGCTTTATATGCTTTACCTGCTTTACCTGCTTTATATGCTTTACCTGCTTTCCATGCTTTCCATGCTTTCCATGCTTTCCCTGCTTTATATGCTTTATATGCTTTACCTGCTTTATATGCTTTACCTGCTTTACCTGCTTTACCTGCTTTATATGCTTTATATGCTTTACCTGCTTCATATGCTTTATATGCTTTACCTGCTTTATATGCTTTATATGCTTTACCTGCTTTATATGCTTTACCTGCTTTATATGCTTTATATGCTTTACCTGCTTTATATGCTTTACCTGCTTTATATGCTTTATATGCTTTACCTGCTTTATATGCTTTACTTTATATGCTTTCCATGCTTTATATGCTTTATATGCTTTCCATTCTTTATATGCTTTCTATGCTTTCTATGCTTTATATGCTTTATATGCTTTACCTGCTTTATATGCTTTACCTGCTTTACCTGCTTTATATGCTTTACCTGCTTTATATGCTTTATATGCTTTATATGCTTTACCTGCTTTATATGCTTTACCTGCTTTATATGCTTTATATGCTTTATATGCTTTATATGCTTTACCTGCTTTACCTGCTTTATATGCTTTACCTGCTTTCCATGCGTTCCATGCTTTCCATGCTTTCCATGCTTTCCCTGCTTTATATGCTTTATATGCTTTACCTGCTTTATATGCTTTATATGCTTTACCTGCTTTACCTGCTTTCTATGCTTTCTATGCTTTCCATGCTTTCCATGCTTTCCATGCTTTATATGCTTTATATGCTTTATATGCTTTATATGCTTTATATGCTTTATATGCTTTACCTGCTTTATATGCTTTATATGCTTTACCTGCTTTACCTGCTTTATATGCTTTATATGCTTTACCTGCTTTACCTGCTTTACCTGCTTTACCTGCTTTATATGCTTTACCTGCTTTACCTGCTTTACCTGCTTTATATGCTTTATATGCTTTATATGCTTTATATGCTTTATATGCTTTATATGCTTTACCTGCTTTATATGCTTTATATGCTTTACCTGCTTTACATGCTTTATATGCTTTATATGCTTTACCTGCTTTACCTGCTTTACCTGCTTTATATGCTTTATATGCTTTACCTGCTTTACCTGCTTTACCTGCTTTACCTGCTTTATATGCTTTATATGCTTTACCTGCTTTATATGCTTTATATGCTTTATATGCTTTATATGCTTTATATGCTTTACCTGCTTTATATGCTTTATATGCTTTACCTGCTTTACCTGCTTTATATGCTTTATATGCTTTACTTGCTTTAACTGCTTTATATGTGCTTTATATGCTTTATATGCTTTATATGCTTTACCTGCTTTATATGCTTTATATGCTTTACCTGCTTTACCTGCTTTATATGCTTTATATGCTTTACCTGCTTTACCTGCTTTACCTGCTTTATATGCTTTATATGCTTTACCTGCTTTACCTGCTTTACCTGCTTTATATGCTTTATATGCTTTATATGCTTTATATGCTTTATATGCTTTATATGCTTTACCTGCTTTATATGCTTTACCTGCTTTATATGCTTTATATGCTTTATATGCTTTATATGCTTTATATGCTTTATATGCTTTATATGCTTTACCTGCTTTATATGCTTTACCTGCTTCATATGCTTCATATGCTTTACCTGCTTTACATGCTTTATATGCTTTATATGCTTTACCTGCTTTATATGCTTTATATGCTTTATATGCTTTATATGCTTTATATGCTTTACCTGCTTTATATGCTTTATATGCTTTACCTGCTTTACCTGCTTTATATGCTTTATATGCTTTACCTGCTTTAACTGCTTTATATGCTTTACTTGCTTTACCTGCTTTATTTGCTTTATTTGCTTTATATGCTTTACCTGCTTTACCTGCTTTACCTGCTTTATATACTTTATATGCTTTATATGCTTTACCTGCTTTATATGCTTCATATGCTTTACCTGCTTTACCTGCTTTGCATGCTTTATATGCTTATATGCTTTACCTGCTTTATATGCTTTATATGCTTTATATGCTTTATATGCTTTATATGCTTTACCTGCTTTACCTGCTTTACCTGCTTTATATGCTTTATATGCTTTATATGCTTTACCTGCTTTATATGTTTTATATGCTTTACCTACTTTATATGCTTTATATGCTTTATATGCTTTACCTGCTTTACCAGCTTTATATGCTTTATATGCTTTACCTGCTTTACCTGCTTTACCTGCTTTACCTGCTTTACCTGCTTTATATGCTTTATATGCTTTATATGCTTTACCTGCTTTATATGCTTTATATGCTTTACCTGCTTTACCTGCTTTACCTGCTTTATATGCTTTATATGCTTTATATGCTTTATATGCTTTACCTGCTTTATATGCTTTATATGCTTTACCTGCTTTACCTGCTTTATCTGCTTTATATTCTTTACCTGCTTTACCTGCTTTATATGCTTTATATGCTTTATATGTGCTTTACCTGCTTTATATGCTTTATATGCTTTATATGCTTTACCTGCTTTATATGCTTTATATGCTTTACCTGCTTTACCTGCTTTATCTGCTTTATATTCTTTACCTGCTTTACCTGCTTTATATGCTTTATATGCTTTATATGTGCTTTACCTGCTTTATATGCTTTATATGCTTTATATGCTTTATATGCTTTATATGCTTTATATGCTTTACCTGCTTTACCTGCTTTATATGCTTTAATTGCTTTACCTGCTTTACCTGCTTTATATGCTTTACCTGCTTTACCTGCTTTACCTGCTTTATATGCTTTACCTGCTTTATATGCTTTATATGCTTTACCTGCTTTACCTGCTTTATATGCTTTATTTGCTTTACCTGCTTTACCTGCTTTACCTGCTTTATATGCTTTATATGCTTTACCTGCTTTACCTGCTTTACCTGCTTTACCTGCTTTACCTGCTTTACCTGCTTTACCTGCTTTATATGCTTTATATGCTTTACCTGCTTTATATGCTTTATATTCTTTATATGCTTTACCTGCTTTATATGCTTTACCTGCTTTACCTGCTTTACCTGCTTTACCTGCTTTACCTGCTTTACCTGCTTTACCTGCTTTATATGCTTTATATGCTTTACCTGCTTTATATGCTTTATATGCTTTACCTGCTTTATATGCTTTATATGCTTTACCTGCTTTACCTGCTTTACCTGCTTCATATGCTTTACCTACTTTACCTGCTTTACCTGCTTTACCTGCTTTATATGCTTTCCATGCTTTCCATGCTTTCCATGCTTTATATGCTTTATATGCTTTATATGCTTTATATGCTTTATATGCTATATATGCTTTATATGTGCTTCAAAAACTCATTAATAATTCATGAGGAAAACACAAAAGAAAATCATGACCGTATCGTATCTTTATATGTGATAAAGATTTCTCCTGATTTACATAAACTTTAACTTTGATTTTCTCGGCTTAGACAAGGTTATTTTTCAAAGTAACTCCGCCAATCAACTTACCAAGTGGTTCGTTTTTGAAGCCGTATAGTAAACTCGCAGTTCGTGTTTTATCAGATATAAAAACACTCGGCTTCGCCTCGTGTCTTTATATCTGATAAAACACTCCTTAAAAACTTTATTATACAGTACTTCATATGCTTTATATGCTTTATATATGCTTTATATGCTTTATATATGCTTTATATGCTTTGTATGCTTTGTATATCAGGCTTTATCATGCTTGTGCTTTATATGATAGTTCAATATGTGATAGATATACACGATATCGTTTTTCAACCCACTTCTTGGGTTTGGTTATCGGATGAAACACTCTTTCGAGTGTTTGATATGTTGCTTCTCAGACGAATCAGTGTTTAAAGAGAAAATCAAGGTGAAAGTTGGCGTAATTTATGTAATTATGTTGCTTCCTGGGATATCCAAACCTCCAGTCTCGGTACTGATTTCCTTTGTTTTTATGTTATGAATTGCTAATGAGTTTGAGAATTATGAATTACGAAGGAAATCAGTAGTATATGTTCATGATACGTTTATATCTGATAAAAAATCTTTGTGAAATCTTTGTCCGTGAAATGAGAATAGAGTACTGAAGTTGTCGTGAATTGTGATTAAGCATTACGTATTTTATAATTTTAATGCTGCATAATTTTCTCAATATTAAAAGTTTAGAAAACGCCAATTTGGACAAAATCTTTTGTAAAAATGATAAAATGTGCCATTAAAAATATGTTTTAAAAGTTTCAAAATTTTGCTCAACTCTGCTGTCAGATAGTGGGAAATGCCATTTTAGAGACGTCAATTACAAAACTTTTCCGGGGGAGCATGCCCTGGACCCCCTACAACTGTGGACCACAACTTTGACTGATTTTTTCAAAATCCTAAACCCGCTCCTGATTCTGAAGAATAGATGAGCTTCAATCTACTCAGCTTCAATCTACTTCGCCTCCTGCGAATAATTTTCTGACAGAGTTGATTAAACGTTCCCGCAATTTTTTGTGAAACGTGAAATGGCAGTTTTCTTTTTCGTGAAATGAGAAATGACTTTTCTATTTCCCGTGAAACGTGATCCGTACCCCCCTTTACCACCCTCATACACACACACACATATATATATATATATATACGTGTGGGTTTTTGGTCTACGAAACGCAAAGAGTGCTCGATAACATATAGTTAGAGCAAATATAGATTTTCGCTTACCTCAAAAGTCTGCAACAGGCTGTTTCATATATATATATATATATATATATATATATATATATATATATATATATATATATATATATATATATATATATATATATATATATATATATATATATATATATATATATAGTGCAGAGTACGTCATTTTCCGCTAGTGACGTCATTTTCAACCTTTTGCATTATACTGAAAATATACAGAAGCTAGAACAATAAACGAAATTGAAAAGAATTCAAAATAAAATTTGAAAAGAAATTGACGTCAAAGGGTGAAAATTACGTATTCTATACTTATTAAAAGGGTCTATACCGAGAACCACGGGCTTTAGGGTGAAGGTTGTATACAGAATAATGTATGGTGTGTGAAAATATGATACTTATTTCGAGTGTTGACAGGATATGTCATGAGTGAGCAAAGCGAACGAGTAGGATATCCTGTTCAACACGAGAAATAATTTCATATTTCCAAACATTCATGTATTGCATGCCCTGTTTATTATATAAAAGTCCTATTTCCCCACAAAAATAGAGCGGTAAACTCTAATGCGTTTCATGATAATCGACACGTGCGATTATCATGAATATTCACGCATGTGGCAATTTTCTTAACTTGTCAGTTGTCATTATAAGAATTGAAACTTAATTTCCTTAATGTACTAGGCAGTCAGATATAGTATATTCAGGGCATTCATTGTACTTAATTGGCTATATATATAGACAAACAAAAAAACGGGTTGAATATATAGAGAGTATATGTACCATCAAAAATAGTTTCACCATGTGTTTGAAGATCAAATTCAACAATTTATTAAATTTAACTCGAAATGTAAAGTAACACAATAATTAAACCCAAACATTTACATCGACTTATCTTAGACTTTAAGTTGTTTTTTATACAATATTAATTGCAAAAATCAATGCGCAAACTACACAACGTTTTATTCCCGGTCTGAAACTGAGTTTGAGTGCTGGGTTCATTTTCATAAGTATTTAAATGATCCATTAACTGCTAGCTACAATAACATTTAAATAGACAAAAAAATATATTAATTTGTTAGTGCTGTCTTCACCGAAGTTTCTTTTATACTTAGACCGTGTGGAGTACAAAATGTCATGCCGGTAATGTCATTGCTTGGCCTTATGTTATTGCTTGACAAAAAATATATATATATATATATATATATATATATATATATATATGTATATGTATATGTATATGTATATGTATATGTATATGTATATGTATATGTATATGTATATGTATATGTATATGTATATGTATATGTATATGTATATATATATATATATATATATATATATATATATATATATATATATATAAAGCAAAGCATATAAAGCAGGTAAAGCATATAAAGCATATAAAGCATATAAAGCATATAAAGCATATAAAGCATATAAAGCATATAAAGCATATAAAGCATATAAAGCATATAAAGCATGGAAAGCATGGAAAGCATATAAAGCATATAAAGCATATAAAGCATATAAAGCAGGTAAAGCATATAAAGCATATAAAGCATATAAAGCATATAAAGCATATAAAGCATATAAAGCATATAAAGCATATAAAGCATATAAAGCAGGTAAAGCATATAAAGCATATAAAGCATATAAAGCATATAAAGCAGGTAAAGCATATAAAGCATATAAAGCATATAAAGCATATAAAGCATATAAAGCAGGTAAAGCATATAAAGCAGGTAAAGCAGGTAAAGCAGGTAAAGCAGGTAAAGCAGGTAAAGCATATAAAGCATATAAAGCATATAAAGCATATAAAGCATATAAAGCATATAAAGCAGGTAAAGCAGGTAAAGCATATGAAGCAGGTAAAGGAGGTAAAGCATAAAAAGCAGGTAAAGCATATAAAGCAGGTAAAGCATATAAAGCATGGAAAGCATATAAAGCATATAAAGCAGGTAAAGCATATAAAGCATATGAAGCAGGTAAAGCAGGTAAAGCAGGTAAAGCATATAAAGCATATAAAGCATATAAAGCATGGAAAGCATGGAAAGCATGGAAAGCATAGAAAGCATAGAAAGCAGGTAAAGCATATAAAGCATATAAAGCAGGTAAAGCATATAAAGCAGGTAAAGCATATAAAGCATATAAAGCATATAAAGCAGGTAAAGCATATAAAGCATATAAAGCATATAAAGCAGGTAAAGCAGGTAAAGCATATAAAGCATATAAAGCATATAAAGCATATAAAGCAGGTAAAGCATATAAAGCATATAAAGCATATAAAGCATATAAAGCATATAAAGCAGGTAAAGCATATAAAGCAGGTAAAGCAGGTAAAGCATATAAAGCAGGTAAAGCATATAAAGCATATAAAGCATATAAAGCATATAAAGCATGGAAAGCATATAAAGCATATAAAGCATGGAAAGCATATAAAGTAAAGCATATAAAGCAGGTAAAGCATATAAAGCATATAAAGCAGGTAAAGCATATAAAGCAGGTAAAGCATATAAAGCATATAAAGCAGGTAAAGCATATAAAGCATATAAAGCAGGTAAAGCATATAAAGCAGGTAAAGCATATAAAGCATATGAAGCAGGTAAAGCATATAAAGCATATAAAGCAGGTAAAGCAGGTAAAGCATATAAAGCATGGAAAGCATATAAAGCATATAAAGCATATAAAGCATATAAAGCATATAAAGCATATGAAGCATATGAAGCAGGTAAAGCAAGTAAAGCAGGTAAAGCATATAAAGCAGGTAAAGCAGGTAAAGCAGGTAAAGCATATAAAGCATATAAAGCATATAAAGCATATAAAGCAGGTAAAGCAGGTAAAGCATATGAAGCAGGTAAAGCATAAAAAGCAGGTAAAGCACGTAAAGCATATAAAGCATGGAAAGCATATAAAGCATAAAAAGCAGGTAAAGCATATAAAGCATATGAAGCAGGTAAAGCAGGTAAAGCAGGTAAAGCATATAAAGCATATAAAGCATATAAAGCATGGAAAGCATGGAAAGCATGGAAAGCATGGAAAGCATAGAAAGCATAGAAAGCAGGTAAAGCAGGTAAAGCATATAAAGCAGGTAAAGCATATAAAGCATATGAAGCAGGTAAAGCAGGTAAAGCATATAAAGCATATAAAGCAGGTAAAGCAGGTAAAGCAGGTAAAGCAGGTAAAGCATATAAAGCATATAAAGCATATAAAGCATATAAAGCAGGTAAAGCAGGTAAAGCATAAAAAGCAGGTAAAGCATATAAAGCACGTAAAGCATATAAAGCATGGAAAGCATGGAAAGCATGGAAAGCATAGAAAGCATAGAAAGCAGGTAAAGCATATAAAGCATATAAAGCAGGTAAAGCATATAAAGCATATAAAGCAGGGAAAGCATGGAAAGCATGGAAAGCATGGAAAGCATGGAAAGCAGGTAAAGCATATAAAGCAGGTAAAGCAGGTAAAGCATATAAAGCATATAAAGCATATAAAGCATATAAAGCATATAAAGCATATAAAGCAGGTAAAGCATATAAAGCAGGTAAAGCATATAAAGCATATAAAGCATATAAAGCAGGTAAAGCATATAAAGCAGGTAAAGCATATAAAGCAGGTAAAGCATATAAAGCAGGTAAAGCATATAAAGCATATAAAGCATATAAAGCATAGAAAGCATATAAAGCATGGAAAGCATATAAAGCATGGAAAGCATATAAAGTAAAGCATATAAAGCAGGTAAAGCATATAAAGCATATAAAGCAGGTAAAGCATATAAAGCAGGTAAAGCATATAAAGCATATAAAGCAGGTAAAGCATATAAAGCAGGTAAAGCATATAAAGCATATAAAGCAGGTAAAGCATATAAAGCATATGAAGCAGGTAAAGCATATAAAGCATATAAAGCAGGTAAAGCAGGTAAAGCATATAAAGCATATAAAGCATATAAAGCATATGAAGCAGGTAAAGCAAGTAAAGCAGGTAAAGCATATAAAGCAGGTAAAGCAGGTAAAGCATATAAAGCATATAAAGCATATAAAGCAGGTAAAGCAGGTAAAGCAGGTAAAGCATATGAAGCAGGTAAAGCAGGTAAAGCATAAAAAGCAGGTAAAGCATATAAAGCACGTAAAGCATATAAAGCGTGGAAAGCATATAAAGCATATAAAGCAGGTAAAGCATATAAAGCATATGAAGCAGGTAAAGCAGGTAAAGCAGGTAAAGCATATAAAGCATATAAAGCATATAAAGCATGGAAAGCATGGAAAGCATGGAAAGCATAGAAAGCATAGAAAGCAGGTAAAGCAGGTAAAGCATATAAAGCATATAAAGCAGGTAAAGCATATAAAGCATATGAAGCAGGTAAAGCAGGTAAAGCATATAAAGCATATAAAGCAGGTAAAGCAGGTAAAGCAGGTAAAGCAGGTAAAGCAGGTAAAGCATATAAAGCATATAAAGCATATAAAGCAGGTAAAGCAGGTAAAGCATATAAAGCATATAAAGCAGGTAAAGCATATAAAGCATATAAAGCATAATAAGCAGGTAAAGCATATAAAGCAGGTAAAGCAGGTAAAGCAGGTAAAGCATATAAAGCATATAAAGCATGTAAAGCATGTAAAGCATGTAAAGCATGTAAAGCATGTAAAGCATGTAAAGCATTTAAAGAATAAAGTATAAGTATGTAACAACTATAATGTCAGT
This sequence comes from Corallium rubrum, assembly GCA_964035015.1. Classification (NCBI taxonomy): domain Eukaryota; kingdom Metazoa; phylum Cnidaria; class Anthozoa; order Scleralcyonacea; family Coralliidae; genus Corallium; species Corallium rubrum. The sequence continues at coordinate 6,542,690 of OZ035999.1, read as the reverse complement.
ACCACTATATGTCATAATGTAAGTACCACTATATGTCATAAGCGTATACTATTAAATATATATATAACCACTATATGGACCCTAACATGAAGTACCTACCTTACTTTCCTTAATAATATAGAGGGCAAAATTTCTCGAATATGATTGGCTAATGAAGAGGGCATTTTTTTGTAATTCAGGGCAAAATTACTTGCACTTGATTGGTTCCTTGATCAGCAGTACTTGCATGTGATTGGTCGCTTGGTTACTTAGCAACAGTGAACCTCAGAGGACTGACTATTTTTCAACAAATCTGCAAAGTTTTTCGGTCTGAAAATGCTTTTTTGTTTACTTTGAACTAATTTGAACTATTGAAGGAGTGTAAACTATTAGTGAAAATGAATACAGTAGAAAATTTACGAACTTTTGCCTGTGTTTACAAGAAGAAAGCTACATGCACAGCGATAGAGCGAGGGAAATTTGGAATGTTGCTGGGCACCGACCGTGATAAGGTACATGTACTTTGACATTTTCTCGACATAATATAGCTCTTAAATAATTTTGCCCGCTCGCACGAGTTCTCGTAAAATTAAGGTTTAATTTCACTCGTGTTTTCAAAATCTTACAAATTACCCTCGTCGCTTCGCGACTCGGGCAATTTTGTAAAATTTTGAAAACACTTGTGAAATTAAAACTTAATTTTCCTCGCCCCCATGCGAGTACCTATACTAAAACATGCAGCTTCGTACCCAGAGCTAAACATCGAAGGTCGCACTACGGACATGGAAGGATGCTTCGGGGTTCGAATATCCTAATCAACACCTAGGTCTGTGATTCGTGGTCTGACATGTGTGTCATAAATGTGTCGTAGGGCGGCTGCTTCGAGCGCCTTTAATATGCCTTCGACTCGGCCACTTGAAATTTAGTAATGTAAATTGCTCTTGAAAAGCCCCATGTGGGAAGAAGTAATTTGTATTCTACTATTCTGTATTCTATCCGTTTCTTTCCTGAGTTCCCACAGCATGAATAAGCGCGAAATATAGACCAAATTTTAAAATACTGATTCTTTTGGGAAGTTATATCAAACACTCCCAAATGTCTATAGATTGTATGGCGACCCCACATAAAACTACACAGAATCACCGGGACACCTCTTTGGTAATAGGAAAGACTAGCAAGGTTTTTCTTTGTCTCCAAACTTTGAGACTTACCTCTTCGTGGACATATTTTGAAATCCAGCTGGAATTCTATCCGTAAAATCCTCCAGTACGATCTTCGAATGCTTCTATGATGAAACTTCTGTCGCAGAAAGCTTCCGCAATTCAACCTTATTAGAATAAACTGATCAGTGCAAATACAGCTGGCTTTTCTTGTTAGCACAGAGGGTGGTAGAATTTGGAAACTATTCATTTCATTGGCTGATTGGTCTGACCGCAAGCCGTGAATGCCTTATTGTTTTTGATATCAGAAAATGAATCAATCGAAAGTGCGTGCTTGACTTGTTAACAGGACCTTCTGATCTAATGACAGGTTAGACGCTCTAAGCCACTGAAACTCAGACGGAAAGCTGACTTTGAATTTGCAATCTTAGCTTTCCATCTTCTGAGTCTCAGTGGCCCAATGGTTAGAGCGTCTAACCGGTAGGTTCGAACCCTGTCTGTGGCTCAGAAATCTTTTCCGAGTTATGTGCACTAGTACATGTATACGTGCAACTTATCATATAAAGCTATCTAGTCGATATGGTGTGTCAATTGTATCTTCACCTTCCCTATAGTTTAAATAAATGCGCGCTATTTCATACGCTCGTTATTTAATGTTATTCATAAGTTTAAAACATTTGTTAGATAAATACTAAGTAGACTTACTATAGCAGAACTATCGCAGATTTAAAATATTTGTTAAAAAGTTCAATTATTTGCTGTTACCATAGTAATAATGACGTTGGAATTTTGGTATATTTTCAAATATTGCATAATTGAAGCGGCATGTCTTCCGTTTGCTTCGGTGAATTTTCTTAAAAATTGCTGAGATGATAGATATTGCTGTAGAGAATATCCATGCAAAAATGAAGATAGGGACAGATTTTTCGCTATAAAAATTACCGATTTAAAAAAGTTCTGTTATGAATTTTTTTTTAAATTATATATACTTTAGAACTTTTTATTTACAAAAAAACAACTACTTATCCACAAAATTTTACCAAAATTCTCCGCAGAAAACGTATACAAGTCAACGTCCATGTCGACGCGGTCATAGATTTTCGAAACGACAAGATCACTGTTTACGCATGCGTAGCGATACTATTTCTAGTCACCAGTCCCCTATTGAAATTGCCGTAGGGTACAAGGTGATATACAGTACTGATATCTGGGAAGTTTTAAAATAGGTTTTCACTTTATCATAGGGCTGATAACACGATTGGCAGATGAATAATTTATTTGTAGTACTCTTATAAAGGTTCATTTGACGTCATTTGAACACGAAAGAAGTTGAGTAGAGAACACTTTCGTGTTCAAAATTCAAATGACGTCAAACGAACCTTTATAAGAGTACATTTGCACAGGAGCGGTATGTTCAATATATTTGTTTTATAAAATAAGAAGAAAAAAAAACAAGCTAAAAGTTGGACAGTTTTGAAATTTGGCTGGCTTTTTCGGCCACCTAACGCCATTCCACGCCACGTCATTCCTGATCTTCACTCTCTTATAAATGCACGGAGCCCAGCCAATCAGAGCGTGCGTAGAGGACACTTACATAAAACAAGCTGCATTCGGCCATTGGACAAAATATACCAGCTCTATTGTAGTTCTTGAATAGTTTCGGAATGTTTACTTGTAACAGTGCGGTTGTTTTTTTCACTTGTCCGCGCCATTGCTGACTTTGAGCATAGCCCGCCAACATCATGCGCGCGCAACACTCACGCTAGTTTTGACGGTTGCCATTAGCCAATCAAATGCGTAGTTCAAAACGAACTTCTAAACATTTCCGTGAAAACTAAATCTCTTCTACTTTGAAATACAATACATTCAATATTTTCGTAATCGTATTCATGTAATTAAAAAGATTCTAGTATTTTCTCTATGTACAAGTTATTCAGTTTCTACTTCAGTTTCACACATTCCTAAAGAATTGTAGTCTATAAATCCAACATGTTGTAATTGCGATTGGCGATTTAGGCTATGTGCACACGGTAACGTTTCCGAGCGTTTTCGTATTGTTTACTGTTCTCAAGGGAATCGAGAACAATCAGTTCATAACTTGAAACAATACGAAAACGCTCGGAAACGTTACCGTGTGCACATAGCCTTAGGCCACGTCCACACGTATGCGTTTTCATATTGTTCTCGGTCCTCAGGGGAGCAGAAAACAATGGTCTCATTACCTGAAACAATATGAAAACGCCAGGAAAACGTATACGTTCGCCGATCGTCGGCGATTTGTGCTTTAGATGCATGTTAAAACGGGAAGTGCATCAGCATATTAAGTAACAAAGAACAATGCAGAAAAGCAGTGCTTTTATTCTTTTACTTAACATGCATCTAAATCATAGGTCGGCGACGATCGGCGACATATGAGAACCAGGCTTTAAACAAAGCGCTAATGCACGTAAGTGGAAACACCGCCCGTCAGAACATGTTCAAAACATATTCAAAAGTTAACCGTTTTGAAATTGACACTGTGGGATTGGCAAGACGTGATTGGCTAAAACCCCGTTTACACGATGCCGGTACAATTTGAAAACGGAACAAAATCATGCTGTTTAGGCCTTGCGTTTACACGTTACCGGCACAAAAATAATATGAAATGTTATATGCTGTATTTGCATACCAGCATGATTTTGTTCCGTTTTCAAATTGTACCGGCATCGTGTAAACGGGGTCTAAGAGCACAAACACGTACGTATCGAAGGGAAACATATTAACATAATGTGTTTCCAAGGAAAATTTTTATGTTTGACGTTGAAATAGAACATGTTTTAATGGGCGGTGTTTCCACATAGGTGCAAGCGACTGTAATCATTGTGTCAAAAGGGTTAAACCTTCTGTGCTTGAAAATCGTAAACTAGAAATTTAGACTTTTCAAATGGAACTGCCTAAGGGGTTGATTACAAGGAAAATTTTGAACTCCCAGTTTGAAACTAGCAGTAAGCTGAAACTTTTTCAACCTGAGTCAAAAATTTCTCTCTCCAGGTGAGAGTATGATAATTGTGTTGGCATTGTGCAGTGTTAATAGATTAATAATATACATGACAAAATTACTGCATCCTGAATGGTCGAGAGGAGTGCAATTTCAATGAAATACAGTGCAGAAAAGGTGTAATACAGTGCAGAAAAGGTGTAATACAGTGCAGAAAAATGAAATACAGTGCAAATTTCAATGAGTATTAAGCATTCTGATTGGCTAATAAACAACCGGAAACTACCGGAAAGCCAATGAAATGCCTATGCGGATTTTGAAGGATGGTTTTTCCTTCACGAGAAAATCCAATATGGCGACCAAAACATAAAGTTGTCGAAGAACATTTCGATGAAATACAGAGTGAATTTTGCTTTAATATTGTCATAAAAGTCCCTGCAAGAAGACTAGAAGAGGTTAGATGCTATGAGTAAAACGTTTGACGTATTTAGTGAACAAAATGAAGCAGTTTTCAACCATTAAAGCTTCGAGAAGTGGAGCAACGAGTGGTATGTAACTTCGTTGCTGGAAGAACATTTTGTCTAACATTTTCATGTATATTATTAATAAGTAATAGCATGGTTTCGAGTGCAATTTTGAAAAAACACGCACTCGTGAGTTTTTCAAAGACCTCAACAATTTTGACAGTCTTTGAAAAACTCACTCGTGCATGTTTTTTCCAAATTGCACTCGAAACCATGCTATTACCTATACTAATTCAAATAAATTTTTTTCCGTATGTTTTTGCTGTACAAACTGCCGTAAGTTAAATCCAAGTATAAATAATATATCGAAAACAACCTTGGTCTACCATCTGAGTTCCAGTGCCTTAAAGGGTATTGGCAATAAAAAATAAGTTTGTCTCATTTGAAAGAACTCGTCAAATGGTATAAGAAGACCTTTTACAATTTTCCAGTATTTGTTTTGGTTTTGGAAATATTTCGACCAAAAACAGCGTGCTGTCCGCCATCTTGTTGTAATATTGGGTCTAATTAACTAGGAAATTGGTGACGTCGCAAGCAGGGTAAACCTGATGAAACTACTCTACTCCGTGGGTGACCAGATTTCCATGGAAGGTTTTTTAAATGTTGTGGGTCAGTTTAAAATGGAAATAGCGCAACAAAAAATCGAGTTTCTAGCTCATGTCATAAGGTTGGCAAGATAAAAATTTCACTTTACCCTGGTTATGTCGTCACATGCATAATTTTGCATATTGAAAATAATTCCAAGATGGTGGACAGCACGCTGGCTTTAGCCAAAATATTTCCAAAACCAAAACAGATAAGGAAAAATTGTAAAAGGTCTTCTTATACCATTTGACGAGTTCTTTCAAATGAGATAAACTTAATTTTTATTGCCAATACCCTTTAATGGTGAGAGGCTGAGAGCGTCCAGCTGGCATTCGGAAGGTTGTGGGTTCGTGTCCTGCCTGGATCTCAGAGTTTTTCTCTGAGTTTAACTTACGACAGCTTGCACAGCAAAAACATACAAAAAACTTTACCAACCTCAAGCTGGAAGTACTAATAACATACAATATACAATTATTGGATGAGGTTGAACATGATATCAAGAATTATCAAGGCCGAGGTTTTCGGCTGAGGCGGATAACACAAACCTCGGCCTTGATAATTCTTGATATCATGCGATAACCGAATTCAGTAATTGTTTTATTATACAATTATAAATGTAGAAGCCTTTAGAAAGTTTTTTACAAAGTTAGGTAAAAATAGTAAAAATAGGTTCGCTAACTTTTTTCGCTTTCAAACACTGCTTTAAACTCTAACAGCTGTATGTGTAGCTCGCTTGTTTTTCCTTGGTGGTTTTAGCGTCAACAAGACGTGCCAAATCTGCCGGATTAATCCGCTTCTGATCATCACTCCTAAGGACGGCCGCCATATTTGTTTCAAACCGCTGGCCAGCGCGTCATAGGCAAGACATCAAGAATTATCTGTACATTTTTAGCCAATCACAAACGAGATTGTATCAGTATTGTATAATAATTATTATTAATGTATTATAATATTTAACTTTTTACTTCCAATTAACCAGGTCATGTTCAGGCAGAACATGCACAACTGGAGAGAGAGAGGAAGCTCAACCCCTTCTATAGATTGTATTACTTCACTAACTTAAACAGCCCAAAGTACTTCAAGAAGATGCACTTGTAATCACAGCATGGATGTGTTTTTGCTTTTTCTTTTTGGATTTCGTGGTAAGTTTATCAACTTGCTTTCTTGGAAAATACACAAACGTGGCTCTCATGGCCGAAGGAGTCGGAAGAGGTGGAAGAGAAGTCCAGGAATCATTCTCAGTATCGTAAAACTCAACTGAGGTAAGAACCATCCCACTACCTTCCCAGCCACCACAGATATATATCTTCTTGTTCAGCGCAGCACAACCAGCCTTGTTACGTTCACGATTCATGGGTGAGATAGATGACCACTTGTTTTCATCAATATCATACACTTCTCCAGATGCCATGCAGTCCTGATTCCGATAACCTCCAATCACATAAATCCTTCCATCCATGTAAGCTGACATTGCATCTTGTCTTTTCTCAGTGATGGGAGCGTACCCTATATATGTGAACAAAAGCATGTTCAACAATCAGGGGTGTAATTGCATGTCCTTCTGTCAACCTAATAATTATATGGAATTATTTCATGATGAGTCAGTTTTCTTTGATGCATGGGCAGCGCTACGGGTAGGCCTGGGTAGGCCAGTGCCTACCCCAGAAGTTGGATGGCCTACCCTGCAAAAACATCAGCGGCTTACCAAAAAGTATGTACTTTCCCGAAAATATATGTATTTTCATTAATTCAGAATAAAAAAGGGTGTGCCGTGAAATTATATTGAGTTAGAACATGAGAGATATCAGATATGTGTAAGACACAAGAGATATGTGTAAAACATGGGAGATTCATGTAATACACGAGAGATATGTGTAAAACACGAGGCATGTCACTCTGGCACTACACAGCATGCAGACTGAAAAGTGAAAACCCCAAATTGGCTCTCGACATGAATGGTTTATGATTTTCTTACAATGGAATGGATATTAGAATAGAGATTTATTATAAAATACACAAAACTCATTGTAGTTCTGTCTCAAGTAGACAGAGTGTGTCATTTTTCAATGGTTTGGGGCATTGGAGTTGGGGCCAACTTCGATGACCTTACCCCTGCTTTGATGTACCACAGGCAGACAGGCTGTATATAGCATACACCCTATGAATACTAATTAGATAAGAAATGAAGAAAAAACTAGGAAAATCTTTGTCCAAGGTGGAAAAAATAGACAAAACTTTGTTGGAAAACCTCCTCAATCATGAAATAAGTCAGTTTACACATCCTTGGGGCTGTATATAGCATACCATATTTCCTTGAATAAACACCTCCCTCAAATAAATACTGCCCTCAAATAAACGCCGCAGGAGAAACAAAAAATATTATTAAACGCTGCCCTTGAATAAACACTGCACTTTTTCTCATCGACGCGGCGTTTATTTGAAGCATATATATATTTAAAGACATATAAACTTTATTTTTTTGGGATAAGTGTTAAAATTGGTTATGAATTTGAATTAAACAATAAATTCACAGTTGATGTTACAAAATTTACAATAAACGCCGCCCTTGAATAAACGCTGCCCTCGAATAGACACCGCACCCGCAATGTGGAAAATTTAATATACACCGTAGCGTTTATTCAAGGAAATACGGTACATCCCTCGTTCTCAGGATTTATCTCTTAGGCCAAACCCTGGGTTTCCGGTTTCCTGACCCTACCAGTTTTTTGCTAGCAAAATGACAACCCTAATCTTTGGCCGAGTTGCAGCATGATTTGCATCTTGGGATAGCAAGCATGGCATCAGAACATAGTAATTTACTCAAAATAATTTTGCTTTAATAAATCTGCTAGCGTAATTGACATTTGGTGTTGGAAAGAATATTATTGTTATTCCTAGGCACTAAATTAAAAAAAAAAGTAAAAAAAAAAGTAAATCTGACCTACCCTACCTAAGTTTTTGTGAAGAGAAGTAGGAAACCCAGGTATTTTTTTTTTTGGCCTTACTTGTTCATAATCATTGTTAGGCAACCTACAGAAGTTCATTTGGAAGTTCGTAGTTCATTTTGAACTCTGCATTTGATTGGTTGCTTGGTTCCTAGCAGCCAATCAAATGCGTAATTCAAAATGAACTTTGAGCTTCCCAACAAACTTGTGAACATCGGAACAAACTTCTGAAGATTTGGGTGAAAAGTGAGATGCAAATGACTGTAATATAATAATTTATTGTCACTACCTTCAGTCCACCAAACATCTCTACTTGGATCATAGACTTCCATGGTGTTCAGATAAGAATTTCCATCAAATCCAGTGATGGCAAATATACAGCTACCATCAGACACAACACACGCACCATCACGAAGGTTGTTCATCTGCTTGACATCAGTCCACCGATTTTTTCCTGGGTCATAACGTTCAACATACCTAAAAAAAATTTTTTTTTACTTTATAAGTATTGCTGGTGTGCATCTTACATCATTGCCACCATGTTGGTTGGTATTTTCAACATAGGCGTAGAGTATGGGGGGGGGGGCTGAGGGGCTTTAGCCCCTGGAGAAATCTCAGCCCCCCAGAAATTTTGCAGCAACTGACTCATCAATCACCATTCACAAATTATAGGTTACTCGTTAGGCTAACGTAACTGTTACAGCCTCATTCCTGTCAGCCAAAAGTACCCATATACAGTGATAAGTCAACCCAGTAAACACAACATCGAAAAATTGTTGAAATGTGTTGTATTTTAACTAGTTTTTATGACATTTCATGACCTTCAGTGTTCTTAAAAATCACCCCTCAGAATGCAGGAAATGGCATTTCCAAGATTCTAAATTTCCAGGGCATGCCCCCGGAGCCCCCTAGAAGAGTCCCTTTTTGTAAATGCCCCCCACGAGAAAATTCTTAGAAAGGCCCTGTTCAGCACTTCAGGCCCCTAGACGAAAACAAAACTCTACACCTATAGGTTTCAAAACATTTTCATCATCTGCAATTATAATATCCTCCAACATGGTGAAACTATCTTTGTCCTTCAAATCTCAAGGGATTGGTTGCACACCACCTATTGTGCCCAAGCCATTGAAATGGGACCTGGGGTGAGGGTGCTAATCTCAATCACCTTACATGAAGTGTCTTTACATACGAGTTTGAAAACTATCTGAATGAGATATTGTATAAACTGGGTTCTTCAGTACAAACCTCGATGGAGTATTTCCATCGTAACCACCAACTGCGTACAGGAATCCTTCCAAAACAACCAACCCAATATTGCTTCGGGCAATCCTCATGGCAGACATATCTTCCCAAGTATCTAACTCAGGTGAAAACATTTCACAATCATTCAATCTGATCCACTTGCGACTACCACCAACGAGGTACATCTTTGACCCAATGCCTGTGAGACCTGGGCAATGTCGGGTTGTGATTGGTGCTAGTGAAACCCACATTTTTTCCTCAGTGTTATAGAACAGTGTCTGAGTACCACCAACTGCCGTCAAAACTGGAACTATTCGTTGCCATTTGCGTGGTTTGCTTATTTGCTCAAACTCTTCTTTTGTGATAAGTGCCTCAATGCTAGTGGAGAAATCAGGCTGTTGATGAACAGCTTTTATTAGTTTCACCAGAAAGGGATGTTTTGAAACTAACGGGTTATGCTCGCATAAATTTGTCATATATTCCTTTGAAATATACCCCAATCGAAGTAGTTTGAATAAAGTTTCCAAATACTGGTACCTCACTTCAGTATCGTCCTCAACCCATTTTAAAACAGCTGAGACAAGCTCATCTTCTCTGATATTCAATTCATCATCTGCCATTAGTTCTTTCATGAGTTCAAAAGGAAGTTTCACAAACTCAGCCGAGCCTCTCGCTTCGGCGAAATTGTCTTCGATAAATGCATTGACTTTGCCAAGAAGATTGTCGCACGAGTATTTATCAGCCATATTACGAATTCCCCAACAATTACTCACGCTTATTCGTTCTTGCGTGAATTTACAACAAGCTTGAGTAACATTATCCAGCAAAAATAAACGAGAAGCAACAAGAATGTCTTCAACATTATCTTCAGTAAATTCAATCTCGCCTTGATACATATAATCTAACAATTGTTCTACGGCTGTCGACGTTATTTTGCTGTCGACGCTTCCTTCAAGTTTTATGATTCTTTCATCATCATGGTTCCCAATCGGACTAGAAAACATTGCCTTGAAGTAATCACAAGCTCCTGCTAAAATATTTTTATGAGCTGGGAATTCTCTTCCTTCCACGATCAAAGTGATATCCGTTAAAATACATTGTGATCGCATCTCTGTGATGTCTTGTAGAATCTTGTTGCAGTGAAAATCTGGTTTGAATCGCACTGAAGCAGGCTTGTCACTGCTAACACTGTCAGACATCTTCCCTGCCACAGGTTGTCGTTTCAGGCTTTTGTACACGTTCACATACACCTGTACATGGTGTCTGGCTTGGAGCAATTCACTTGCCACGACGCCATTATCGTTCACTCGAAGGTGGTCCTTTTACGGAATCTAGGTACACGGTACTTGTATCTTTTGTTCCGAGAAGCTAGCTTGGGGGCGGTTCATGGGTTGTACCGCGTGTTACGAAATACAGACATATTGAATCCAATATAATTTTTAAAATACACTAATAACACCGTGACAATATAGATCATTTTGACATTTTAAATATTCTTTTATAGCTGCCTCTAAATAAGGCTTTTCATCTTCGTCTATATGAAGTAAAATAGCTAGTATTAATAAATTGTTTTTGAATTTCAGACACACAAACGAGGCCGGCCAGAAAGATATATATTGCAAATAAAGAATATTATTAAAACTTCATTTCGTCTAATCAGAAAGTGGTCCATATTCTTGTATTTGTAATAAAAAAGTAAAATATTAAAAAAAGCTTAAACCTTTATATACAATTCAAATTCGTTTTCAGACAGGGCATGCTAAATGATATAAAATGTATTTCTCTTTTCGATACAAATTCAAATAATTCTAACAAGTTTAATTTTTGCTTTCATGCATACAGAGATTAAAGTTTAGTACTGAGTGAATGCTAGCATTGTTACATCTTCAGCATTTTAATAATTCTGAAAAATATAATCTGAAGGATTTAATTGTAGATTAATATTGCTGCACAATTTTTCAGCTAAAATTTGTCAAATAAACGGACGCTTGGAATTTCACTGACATGTCAATTGACAGTAAAAAGGTAAAATATCAACTTGTATCTGTCGAAATAGCGCTCCGCACAGATGACGTGAGTGTTGTCAATTTCAACATGTTTGTCCGCATTTTTCACTAATTCTGAGTTGCCAACAATAGAAAAACGTTCATTTTGAATCCTTTGAAAGTCGATTTTGGTTTGTTTGTCTGCATTTTGTGCTATAAATAGCCACTGTGCGGTTCGCTATTTATAAGGCTTGCCAATTATATTGGGTTTAGTGATAATTTTTAAATACTAAAATAAATGTATGTGAAAATACTCTATTACAATTTAAACCACTTTAAACCAATGGCTTGTTTTTAGAATTTTGAAATTAAATATTTTACTTTGCGCAATAGTACTTTGGTCTTCGATTCCGGAAGGATAATATTCAGTTTATGCAGTGACGCAAATGACGTTATTGATTTCTAACCAATCATAAGTGTCAATTACCAGATGCGCGCGCACTGCTATCCCATGATGATGATGTGTGAGTTTTTATGGCATAGTTCGAGTTTGATGTGTTTAGTATGGCGTCGTCCTTCATCGATAACCTTCTCGGTTCTGTGGTCGATGAAAAGGCTGTGAGTGCTGTCGTGGGCTCATTGGAGAGTCAGTTGGCATCTCCATCAGGCACTACTTCATCTTCTGTGGCCACAGTTAAAACATTACCTCTTCTCCAACGTTCTAGTCAAGTGCCTTCAGCCTCAAGTTCTTCAGCGGCGAGCAATGCGAGTCAAAGTAACAATTCAGTGGTGGCCACCCTTACCAACAACACCGCATCATCCCAGGCTATTACGGGAAAGACATCGTATCATCCAAATACTAGTACTGGCGTTGTTTCTACTCCAATCAATATTGCTCCAAGACCTATAGTGACTAGTGCTGTTTCTCTAGCGCCAAGGACTGTAACGTTACTTTCTCCACGAAGTGGAACTCGAGGCTATTTACCAGTTCAGAGCACCGGGATGGGTCTCCCATCGCTGATGATGAGTCAGGTTGGAGGTCAACTACCTCACACATCAAGAATGGTCCCAGGAGCTATGACCCTCCCCAGAACGGCAACACCACAAAATCTAGTTTCCAAACTTTCCTCTCAAGTTCATAATGTGCAGCAAACAGGATCAGCTCAAAGGGTTACTGTAAATCAGATCAAACAAGAACCTCACATGAACCAACCCCATATGTTAAACAATAACCTTCATACCCGACCCCCGGCAACTGGCCAGGTTGCTCAGAATCACACCAATCTATTGGTCAGGAATAAAAGTGGGCCCGGACAAGGCAATGTTGTGAACCATGTTTCACCTAGTGTATTGACTAAGACAGTAGTGTCAACAGCAGGGGTAATTACTACAGCTAGTGCATCAGGTACAGTTCAAAGTAATATAAAAACACAAGCCCAGGTGAACCGTGTCAAAGAACAAGTTGTAAAGTTACAGGGTTTCTTTGCAAAGTTGGTTGATCTTGCGACTCTTCAATCTCCTGCAGTTGGACAAAAAGTTCGTGAACTTATTAAGGATGTTATGGTAGGTCTTGTTAAAAGCCTGCAGCTGCAAATTTCAAGTGGAATAGAATCTACATTGAAATAAATTCAAGTATATATAAATATAAGCTGAAGGTCACAGATGTGAATCCCAGCTGTGTCAAGTAGAGGTTTTCTCTACTTGCCTGGTATGGTTCATTCTTTTGGAGTAACATGTCCAATATATATGGAGGAATATTAATAGTGGGGAATACATGTACCGTATATAATATTCTCCTATATATATATATTCCTTCTCCTTGAGAGTTCTTTTAAAAACTCTGCTAAATTCATCAGTGGATAATACATTTGAAATGAATGGACCTTTCCTTGCTAAATTTTAGGGAATTGAGCCGATCAAGAAAAATCAAATTTACCAATCCAATAAATTCCGATACAATTTATGATCTGATCGGCCGAGTTATCGGTGCACTTGATTTGTGGCAAAACAATAGCAAAACATAACATTGTATATTCTTTGACAAATATAATGTGATCATCAACCATCAGTCATCAGCAAGATGGAGTTTAAGTTGAAATATGAAAAATTAAATACGATTGACGAAAGTTGAAAACAAAAAATGTTTCACCAAACAAGAAGTATGATGTGTTAAACATGATGCAACTTATCAAATTAATTAAATTTTATAGTTTCTTTGTGGAATCACTATAACGTAGCATTTTTCTTAAAAAAGAAAATGAAATTCACAAGTATAAAATCCAGAATAGTATTTATCGGACCTATGTCGATGTAATCGGCCGATAACCGATCAGCCTGAAAGTTGCCGATTATCGGCTTCTACCAATTAATTTCCGATTATCGGCTCATCCCTACTAAATTTGGCGTTATAAAGAACGAGGCATTTCTAATGTATGCACTGCCAACTGTTAGGATACTTTTACTACTTGAATTGAGTGCTTGATTGTGTAAAAGTTTCTTAGCTGTGCTAAGCATTAACTCATTCCTGTCCAAGGGCTTCCCCAGAGGTGAATAAAAATAGTCTGGCGTTAGCCAGAATAAAATACTAAAGACCAATTTGGGCAGGAAAGAGTTCATCTATTCCTGCCTGGATGGCCTCTTAATAATTCGACTCCATCTTAATGCCAGACTATTTTACTCTTCCAAGAGAGTTCTCTTGAAAGCCTGTCTAGACGGGAATGAGTGAAATGTAAACAAAAAAAATATTTGAAAAAACAACACTTTTTGTACAACCCATTACTTCAGTCTGCTTTTTGTTAAATTCAGACATTTGTATTGGGTTTTATAAAATGATGTTTTTCAGAATGTTTTAACAACAATAAATATATCAGATGCCATGCTGGCTTCAAGGTCACAAACAGTAACTTTTAAGCTACATATATTCAAACGCTTTTTGAGCCAGAGTCGCTACTACTGTATAGCCCCATTTACACTATGCTCAATTTTTGGTACAGCTTGGATAAAAATGGTACATGTACCAATTTTACCCGTGCTCGGACTACCTATTTACAAGGTCTGCGAGCACAGATAAAATTGGTATGGGTAACAATTTAACTGAGCCAAACCAAAAATTGAGCATAGTGTAAATGGGCTTTATGTCTTGTTTTTCAACAGGATGTGCTGAGAATTTATTCGTTGAACAAACAATATCATATTTCAATAACAAATAGTACTCAAGACTTGAGTCTCAAGTGTTGAGGCAAGAAGGATCAAATCCTTCTCAGGAACATTTTATAAACTGTGTTATATTTGCTTTGCATGATCAAATACTGTATAAAGTAGCACCAAAATACTGGCAGATTAAAATTTTAAAATCTAACATGGCCTAAAAATTTGACTTATGGTGCTACTTTTTCATTTTCTGATATGCAATTTGATATTGTATATTACAGCCTGAAATAAGAGTAAAAAATTACCTGGAGAAAATGTCCAAACAAAATCAAACTTGATCCACCAGTTTATCAATTTGATCTGTAATTTAATTAAGGGATGTCCACACTAATCTGTTTTTGTTTTGAAAACAGAGCTCTTGTTTTCTGCCTAGACTATCAGTTTTGAATCATTTTTGTCATCTATACCTAGTAAAACAATGAAATGATCTGAGAATGTATGGCTATAGGTGACTGGGGCCAAGATAATGTATAATCATGACTTGAGCATTTTCCAAAAGTTTTGTTTTGCTAAACCATGGCACACTACAACAGGAAAATGGTGTCTTTGAACGCCTTCACTCTGGAGAGTGTTTTCAAAAGGCTTTTTTTCAGTTATCAAAAATGCCAGATCTGTAGTATGATTGAAAACTCTAACCATAGCAAGAAATATATGTCCCCAATGACCCCTTGGATTTTTCCTGACTATAATATTTGAGACACTGAAAGGTTACCTTGTTACTTCCTATTATCAAAAAACCAAGCCAAAGATGACCTCCTTTGGAGAGCAAACTTCTCATATTTAATCCTCTTGTTATTCTGGGTGAAAAATGTTATCCGAGGGTAGTAAATTTGGGTCATGTCATGACATGTAAAATTGTCTGGCATTACCCATTAGTCCAAAGGTTAACAAATCTTTATTCTTTATAGGATAGTAAGTTAACTGAGGAAGATTTTACCTCACAACTTGAAAAGACACTTCATTCACCATCTCAACCAAACCTTGTTCACTTCTTGAAGGTGAGTGTTTGTATAAACAGTAATGTTACAGTTTATAATTGTATAAGATTATAACTACACGAGAAGACAAATTCCCTGAAATACAGTACAGACAGTTACTTTGGAGTGCAGGGGAGTGTGAGTGGTGTGTTCTGTTAGCACACTCCCTACACCTGATTAGAGGGGGTGTTAGTACTTGGATGGGTGACTGTGTGGGAGTGACCCTATTGTCGAGCATGGAACTCATGTGAGTAGAGTTGTAGTAGATCTCTCTTGTGCTTTGAGGATTTTTTGCCAGGTTCTCCAGTTTTCCTCCCTCCAAAAAATGAACACCTACATCTTAGCTTTGATCCGTTGTCTCAACTGTGTCATATTACAGCTGCTTGGAGTGCCTTTGATACACCTCAACACAGCCACATTGATCTGCGTCCTTCACAATTCAGCCACTGGCTAAGTGCTTTCAATGAGGCGCTTGTGCTCGCCCACACGCTCCCAAGTTCGTTCTGCCAGATTGATTGCACTGGCAGATTAAGTAATTTGTCATAAAATGCGCTTGCAGATTATCTTCCACTGCCTAGAAATGGAGTAAATAAATGCCCAGTTATATATAATATGAAAATAATGGAATATCTCTTGTTTACCCTGTGCAGGAGTATACCTAAGAATAAAACTAAAAACTTCCGTTCGCGCGATCTGACATATTTAGGAGCAGCCTAGACCTAGGCCTTCTATTTCCATTTGGGAGTTATAAATTTGAGGCCGGGATGCCGAGGGAACTGTCTGCCTACGTCATGAAGCAAATTTACATGTAGTTCCCGGTCCCATAGGCCACAGCTCAGCCAACGGAAAAGCCTATGTCTAGGCTGATTTAGGAGTATTTACAAATTATGGCATTACAGGGAGATAAAGTGTTCTTGGTTTTATTAAATTAACGGGTTTAGATATTAAATATTTTTAGTTTGTTTCTAGTGGCAGGTGAACTGCACTCTACAGTGACATACTGTATTGTCTTGCTGCATATTGTTTAATTGATATTCGTATTATTAAAAGACTAGCTGAAATCGGTGAAAATGCAAAATAGCATTTGTTTGCTCACGCGGACATCCGCTGCATGTTCCGGCGCGGCAATATCGGGATAAACACTACAAAATCTCAAACGTTATGCTAGTTGTGCAGATGAAAACCACAAATGACACTTAAAACATTGGTTTGAAGTTCATTTTTATGATAATAGACTGTTAAAATTGACCCAGGAAATATAACAGGAAGTCATCAACATAAACCACCGCTGTTTTTCAAGAAAAACCAAATCGCGCTGCCCAGTTGTGAAATATGCTCTGGCGAGCACGATGGAGGCGAGTGTGATCCATCGCGCTGGTGTATTTTATTCATTGAAAGCACTGCTGGCTGCAAGTAATGATGATTAAACACCACCCCACCCCCCCACCCCACCCCCAGTCCATTATCTTTTTTATGAACCATTTCAATGTAATTGTGGAGATTACTAATGGAGCATGGACATTAATGCGAATACAGACAGTTATTTGGTGCTAATCTTTAACTCAAACTGGGCATCTCAAAAACTAACATTTCTTATTTTTTTGAATACAGACAACTCTTCCATTTCTACGGATGGCAAAACAACAACAGGTTGTTGCCACGCCAACTGTACATCAAATACAGAAGCCTGTGCAGTCTGTTGCAGCTGTTAGCAAATCCCAACCAACAATCCTACCATCAAATCAGGTCACTAGACAGGTAAATAGATCACTTGTTTATCCATTCAGGGCTGTACTCATTAGTGTAACAGTCCTTTTCGTAAGGAAAACTGCATGTGTGCGGTAATCCACATTGTGTAACTAATTTTGTGCATGCGAATTGCGCATGCGTTAAAACTGATCAATTATGGCACAGAAATATGAACCTAATGTTTATATTTTCTACACATCTGAAAAAGAAAGCTGTGTTGCTTGATATTCATCCAGGCACCAGGCACACTGTCAAGCCGTGGAAATATATATATTTACCTTGCATTCTATCAGGAGTGAGTGGGTGGGTCAACACAATGCAAAGCAAGAATCACCATGTATTAACTCAATGAACAGCGAGAATAACTTTGATGAGTGCTGAGATAGTACCGCGTATTATAAGCGCACGCAAACCAGTCAAGCTCAGACCACGCTGACAAGACTTTGATGAGCGCTGAGATAATCCCCACATTATAGTGAGTGTCTGCTAACTAGCATTGTCTCCTTTTTTACCTTGCCTAAGTTACATTTAGCCACATTTAACTAGTGATTAATCCATTCCTGCCTGAGATGGCCAAAAATGGCCCCTTTATAAATTTGTTTAACTCTGTCTAACACCAGATGATTTTATTTGTCAATAGGAGAACCCTGAGACATCCTAGGCAGCAGTGGGTTAATATGTTAACAATATGCACACAAATTATATTTTCTAGGTTCCAGCAGTTGCAGCTGTAGCTAAACCTCGTGTGAAACCAGCAGCAACACAACAACTTATTCTTAATGAGCAAACATTCTCACAACTATCACCACTACAACAACAACAAATCTTAGCCCAATATCCTCGACTTCAGCAAGTTTTTCATACGAAAATACCAACCTCAAAACGTAAGTATTTGTAGAACTGTGTTGGAGAAAAACAAATTGGACACATCACTGAGTAAAGTATCCATTACTGCACTGCAGCTGATCAGCAGATCTTTATATTTTGATATATTTCACAAGTTTGTTGACTATATGAGCTGTACAATAATGCTAAGATACACTGACGATTTTGAGTGGTACACCAAAAAGAAAATGTAATTATTTTGAAGACAAGCAAATTTTGCACTGATTACTGTTACCATAGCACCCAGGTCAAAGTTAGCGTGGGTTTACAAGCAAAACTTTATTAGACGTGGTTACCAAGCACTAATAACAAGAAGGCAAGAAGCCTGGAACTAGTAAAGAGATGTCCTGGGTACTAGGCGAGTTATCCCTCCAAACGCGTTTACAAGGACAACATAACCCAGCTCCTAGGGTAACCCTAGCGGCGTGATAGGGTGACCCTTGCACCCAGGTTACCCTAGTGTCCTTGTAAACACGAGAAACAAAAAAACAAGAAATGTACAAGAGCTAGGGTAACCTGGGTGCTAGGGTAACCCTACCTCCTTGTAAACAGGCCTTAAGTATAGCAGATTCAGCCATAGATAATAGACGAGGAACTGGATAGGAAACTTAAAACGATGTTTCAAAACCGGAAACAAAGTTTGCCCAAGTTGATATGATAATTATACAATTATAAGTGGCTAAAGCACTAACGGGTGGTCCCACATGGCTACGTTCAGCTATTACTGAATTTAACCAGTAGTGTAATGTTACTTAAGTTTAGTTGTTAAGTGCAATTAGCCGCTTCCAAGCGTATAATTACCATAGCAAGTTGTGCAAACTTCGTTTCCGGTTTTGTTAAGTTGCCTATCCAGTTCCCCTTCCATGATCTATGATTCAGCATTCTTGTTGCATACCAATCTTTATATTTATTTTGAGTTTCTTTTATCTTTGGATAACGTTTCTCAACCACCAAATGCTTATAAAAAGTTTGTTGATTTTATAAGCTACGCAATAATGTCAAAATAATGAGGTTTCGAGTGCTACGCTAAAAGTTCTAGGGTTTTCAGTTGTTTGTTTTTTTACCGAAAATACGTGACAGAAAACGTCTCCTCTAAAGCTACGGTTACACACCGATTTATGTCGCCAATTTGTGTCGCAACGGCATTGTGAGATAAATCGGTGTGTGTAACATACCCAGTCGACACCGATTTATGCGTTGCTGAAGCATTGCAAGTTTTGGATAAGGGATCAAAAACTTGCAACGAAAATCTGCAACGCCGCACAAATCGACAAGTGTAACATACCTGTCGCCGATTTGTGTTGCAATCATGCCTAATTTCTCTTGTTCAAGCTCCGCCCACCCTTGGTTTATTTTTAAACTTGACTTTTCTTCAACACAAATTGATGTGTGTAGCCGGGTGACCGATTTATCTCGCAATACCTTGAGACACAAATCGGAGACACAAATCGGTGTAACCGTAGCTTTAAGTGTAAAACTTCTCTTTTAGCTGTAGTGTTAATATCGACTCAAACGACCAACCGAGCTGCTGCTGCTGTAAGTACTAGCAAACCAGTACCATCAAGTACGGCTCAAGCTCAAGATAAATCAAAAGCAAGACCAACGTCGTCAATATCCGCAGTTACCAGGTAATACCACCAATTTGTACTCAACGGTATAATTCTCCTGTATCAAATCCATGATCAAATCATCTCAAACTCATTAATAATTCATGAGGAAAACACAAAGGAAATCAGTACCGTGTCTGTGGTTTGGATATCGGAGGAAGAAATTACATAAATTAAGCAAACTTTCTTCTTGATTTTCTCTTAAAATACTGATTTGTTTGAGATGCTATATCATACACTTGGAGAAGTGTTTCGTCCGGATATCCAAACACTTCGAAGTTTGTTAAAGTGCCTATCACCTCTACAGGGATTTAATATATTTATGCTATTTGGAACATTCTAAGAAGAAATGTAATATATCTTCTCAGGCAAAAACTTCATCTTCATGGACTTTTTCACTGTCAAGGTTTCCGGATGTGACGTCAACCAGGACTACTTGTGAAATTGAAACAAAAGAAAACCGGTTTGCAAGTTCTGTGAAAAAGTCCATGAAGATGACGTTTTTGTCTGAGAAGATATATTACATTTCTTCTTAGAATGTTCCAAATAGCATAAATATATTAAATCCCTGTAGAGGTGATAGGCACTTTAAAAAACCTCGGTTTCGCCTCGGTTTCAACAAACGTCTCGGTATTTGGATATCCTGATGAAACACTCCTCCTCGTGTATGATTTGAAAGAACACTTAAAATGATAGAGTAACATCTTTTGAAGTTTTTCGTTTCCTTGCTTCGTTATTTTCTCTTGTATCTCGTTTCTCGTCATGAAAATAAACGTTATCCCGCGTCCAGATAAACCTATTGTGAACCCTTGGGAAAGCCAACTCAATACCGAGGTCAAATTCCCCAAACATTTTATGGCCTTGAAACAAAAAATCGTTATTGGGGAAGTGGCCATCCTTGAAAGTATATGATTAATGTGTTGTATATCTTTTATTAGATTACAGAAAAATATGTAAAGTTATATATTTTTAGAATGCATGCTTCAAGATCTGCTCTAATATGATATCAAATTCTAATTTTATCCATTGATTTTCAACCTTGTAACAAATGAAGTGAATCTTAGTTCGACTTATTCCAATTGGTCTTCAAAATGATTAATGGAGTTTGTATACTATGAAAGTATTATAACAGCAAATTAGTTGGTAGATATTTTGTTGCCATTTCACTTGATTTCACTACAGCATCACAGCGTTGCATGCTTTCAAAGTTAATGTATTTTTTAAACCAATAACAAAATTAGAATTGGATATCATATTGGAGCAGATATTGACGCATTCTAAAATATATCACTTTAAATATTTTTCTTTTCTCGAATAATAGTTTTTCCACATTAACCACATTTTTTCCCACCTCCTATATAGCCTGCTAATACAGACTCTTCACATCGCGCCCTGGGAAAAGGACGCGAGAGAAGAGTCTGCTATTTAACCCCGCTAATTGCGTCCCGATTATACTGCCAGATTTTGGTAGTTGTCTCTCATTGGCTACTGAAAAGAATCAAATAATTATGCAATCCGACATGGCCAGACATTTCGGTAAAAATTATTATCTGTTAGATACATTTCGCCAACACTTGTAGCCTTTTCCAAATCTTTCACGTAGATTCATTTACACGAGCAGTAAGAGCACGTTCAAAATACTAGTCTTCGTAAATTTCGTAAAGTTCTAAGCTATACTATGCGAAAAATTAACTTGTAAGTAAACTTGACTTCAGACAATCCCTGCTTGGCTGTATGAACTTTTGTTTACAATATTTAATTTCTCTTATGCTTTAGCTTAATTGCTTATTACACTGACTTTCACGCACACTTATTTGCGCGGGCAGAAAGAATATAGCCAAAACAACATTTTTTTGTAAATTTCGTGAAGTTTGAAGCTAAACTTTTTAAAATATTAGCTTTCTACTAAACAAATTTCACATAACACTCACCCGGCTGGTTAAAATATAACTAATTTCATAAACTTGATGGGACACAATTAGCGGTGTTAAATAGCAGACTCTTCTCTCGCGTCCATTTTCCCAGGGCGCGATGTAAAGAGTCTGTATTAGCAGGCTACCCCCTATATGACTTTTAAAAATATCTTTTCAAGTGGCAACGATGACGACATCAATGACGTGGCTTGTATGGCTGGAGTCAACTTACAGGTACAGCAAGACTTTTTCATTATTTGAAATATTTCCAGAAATTTTGAGGATCATGTTTTTTTTCTCTGTATACTTCTGTTCGGACTTTGGATACTTTTGTCACAGTCGTAGCAATAGAAGCGGTCCGGAAAATATTGAGCTGTTCATTTCCTAACTTTTACCAATTCATTTGAGAACTTACGAAATGAATTGTTCAACTTTTTTTGGAACGCTTTTTGGAACGCTTTTATTAAAGTGCCACTAACCCCCAAAAATGTTTTTCGCAAATCTAAAAGCCCTTATTGAGTGGATTAATCCAGTGAATAAATTATTGGTATTGGACATTTCTTTGGTCTTCTGTAGACCACCAAAGTTGCAAAAATTGGCATATGCATGTCCCATGGCGGAGAAGGAAAGGGAATGGGTATATTCCTGGTGTGATGTCAGACAAGCCAAACAAGGAACTCATTTGAGCTCTGTCTGCTGAATGCATAGAATTTTTACGTTGAGTTAGTTGGGAAAATGAATTTTCAACCCAAAAAATTCTATGATTCACCTGACAGAGCTCAAAGGAGTTCCTTGTTTGACTTGTCTGACGTAACACCAGGAATATACCCATTCCCTTTCCTACTCCGCCATGGGACATGCAGATGAAACTTTGGTCGTCTACAGAAGATCAACGAAACGTCCAATACCAATAATTTATTAACTGGCCTAATCCACTCAATAAGGGTTCTTAGATTTGCGAGAAAACTTTTTTGGAGTTAATGGCACTTTAACGCATCTGTATGCTACAGCTTGGTGTTGGCTGTGATAAATTTTAGATAGATAGATGCTTAGATTCTGTTTAAAGAGCCCGTAACCTCGACAATTTTAATTGTCTTATTTGGAAGAACTTTTAAATTGATAAAGTAACTTCTTTGGAAGATTTTCGCTTTTTCGCTTTGTTTTTGAGATATTTCATTTTGTTTGATATGCAAATGTCCGGAATTACGTCAGACATGCATAATGACTTATCGAAGAAGTTTGTGAACCTCTTTCATTCTCGAACGAAATCTTTTAAAATCGAGAAGTTTGGTGTTGTTGGAGAAACACGCACACATGTTATTCATACTTTAGTGTTTTTATTTGATGAACGCAAAGATATATAACATTCTCTGATAAGTCATTATGCATGTGTGACGTAATTCCAGACATTTGCATATCAAACAAAATGAAATATCTCAAAAACAGAGCGAAAAAGCGAAAATCTTCCAAAGAAGTTACTTTATCATTTTAAAAGTTCTTCCAAATAAGACAATAAAAAATGTCGAAGTTAGGGCACTTTAAGAACAAATAACAATTTAATGGTAATTAAAGAAAGCATTTCCCCCCGTATTTATTTTTAGGAGGAACAGTCTAAAATTCTCGCTACAAATTCAGAAATCTTAAACCTTCAGCTCCGAAGTTGCAAAGATTCGTATTTTTTAAATAACAAATTATTACAAAAACAAATTGAAGAAATAGGTGAGTTACCTCCTTGTTGTTTTTTTTATAAAATGGCATTTTCCAAGAATGTTCTGTTGAAGACTAAAGTTTATTTTTGGTGTAGCTTCAAAACACGGTGTTAGTTCAGTGAGTTCAAGTATCTGTGGGTTGGTTTCACATGCGACACAGGAAAGGCTCATGAATATTATGGAAAAATTATCAATTTTTAGTTTGCATCGATTGGAAACAATGAAGGTGATCCATCAGTTCTACTTTTTGCGATTCCTTTTCGTTTGTTCGTCTTTGTTTTTCTATACGCTTCCCTTCCCTTCCCTTCCCTTCCCTTCCCTTCCCTTCCCTTCCCTTCCCTTCTTCCTTCCTTCCTTCCTTCCTTCCTTCCTTCCTTCCTTCCTTCCTTCCTTCCTTCCTTCCTTCCTTCCTTCTCTCCTCCCTTTCTTCCTTTCGTCCTTCTTTCCTTCTCTACCTCCATTCTTTTTTCCTTTCCTTAGTTAAGCAATACCCTTCTTATTTAATTACAGGATGACCCGACTTATCAACCAACGTCTGATGTAAAATCTCAACTTCGAGTTTTCGAACAAATCGACGAAATTGAACGAAGAAAACGCGAGGCGAGGGAACGAGAAGTGTTAATAAGGGCTGCGAAGGTGCGTAGTTTTTCTTAGCTTAAACTCGACAAAATAGTATGTTAACATCACTGACCTGTATAAAAGCCTGGTTAACATCTATAGGCTGAAATGAAAAGAGGCCAATGAAAATGGTTGAGTAAAGAATTGAAATCAGTAATTTTTTTTGTTGATTATACAGAGTCGATCAAGGCAGGAGGATCCCGAACAGGCCAGACTAAAAGAAAAAGCGAAACAAGTAAAAGAAATATTTTTTATGAAAGTCCAAAATTTTGTCGAACTGAACACGTCGAAAGTCTTCGATTTTGGAGGCGCGAATTTTTGCATTTCATTCACATCTTTGTGGGCGATGTGTTTTTATTCAGGTCTTCATTGAATGTGAAAATATTTTGTTTGTTTTAGTTACAACTAGAAGAAGAGGAAACGTTACGAAAACGCGCGGCTAATAAAACCGCGTTAGACGCCATTGGTCCACGAAAGAAACGAAAACTTGAAGATGTTCTGAGTAACGGAGCTGAGGTAAGATTCGTCGGAACTGAATTTTCACTTTCTTACAAAACAATTTGTTATTTAGTCGAAGGAACATGTACTGGAGGATGTCGACAGATTTTTTAAAATGTAAAGTTATTTTTTAGGGTTCTCCCACAGCAGCCGCTAATCAAAGTACAGCTGCAACGAATAGCATTCGAAATCAGGTAGAACATGTTATGGTTATTAATCACTCGATCTAGTCTGTCTGTCTGTCTGTCTGTCTGTCTGTCTGTCTGTCTGTCTGTCTGTCTGTCTGTCTGTCTGTCTGTCTGTCTGTCTGTCTGTCTGTCTGTCTGTCTGTCTGTCTGTCTGTCTGTCTGTCTGTCTGTCTGTCTGTCTGTCTGTCTGTCTGTCTGTCTGTCTGTCTGTCTGTCTGTCTGTCTGTCTGTCTGTCTGTCTGTCTGTCTGTCTGTCTGTCTGTCTGTCTGTCTGTCTGTCTGTCTGTCTGTCTGTCTGTCTCTGTCTGTCTCTGTCTGTCTCTGTCTGTCTGTCTGTCTGTCTGTCTGTCTGTCTGTCTGTCTGTCTGTCTGTCTGTCTGTCTGTCTGTCTGTCTGTCTGCCTGCCTGCCTGCCTGCCTGCCTGCCTGCCTGCCTGCCTGCCTGCCTGCCTGCCTGCCTGCCTGCCTGCCTGCCTGCCTGCCTGCCTGCCTGCCTGCCTGCCTGCCTGCCTGCCTGCCTGCCTGCCTGCCTGCCTGCCTGCCTGCCTGCCTGCCTGTCTGTCTGTCTGTCTGTCTGTCTGTCTGTCTGTCTGTCTGTCTGTCTGTCTGTCTGTCTGTCTGTCTGTATTTATTTTTGCTTGCGTGTTTATGTCTTCGTGTGTTTTGTGGTTTTCTTAGTTCCCTCGTCAAAGAACTCGTCGTGTCATCCTCAAAGATCTTTTACTTATCATGGAACAAGAGAAAGAACAATGCCATTCCAAATTATTGTACAAAGCTCTTATGAAATAATTCACAAATGTAAATTTTCTATGCCATATAGTTATCGTAATAATACGTTCCGTTAATGGAACAAGATATCTTAGAATAATATCATGGTACGAACAGTGCCCGAATTCGTTGACATTAACGAAATTAAAACAAAAAACAAATATCATTATAGTCAACTCTTTTATGGTTATGTTGCGACTTGGATGGACTTTTTGACTTGTGATTTGGTCGGACAGAATGGCCTGCGACATGCAAAAAATTATTTGTGACTTGACTTCGGAAAAGTCACTTGTCACCAACGAAAGTCAAAGTCAAAAGTTATATAAAAGTAGCGTGCTGCGTAGGCAGTGTAGAAACAACAATCGAAATATAGTAAGGTTAGATATACTGCCGAAACAGAGAACGTAGGAGTCTAACGTTTCGAGCGAAGGCCCTTCGTCAGAGAGAAACGACGTTTCTCTCTGATGAAGGGCCTTCGCTCGAAACGTTAGACTCCTACGTTCTCTGTTTCGGCAGTATATCTAACCTTACTATATTTCGAAAGTCAAACGTTAATTGAGTTTCTTCTACGGTGCAAACCTTTACACTTCTGTACTCAATTTATCCATGTTCATTCCTGTCTTTCAACACTGAACTTGATGGTTACAAACAGTAAGTTTTAAAGGAAGTGAAGGAAGCTAAAACTGTAAAAACGTATCAATGCTACTCGATACTGTATAGGACTATAGCTATCTGGATCTTTTTGTGGTCTGTATTCCGGATTTTCCGATATACCGGATCGTTTTCTGGTATATTCGACTGGGCTTGGTGCATATTGACTTTGCAAATTTTAGTAGAATGTGCGGGTGTTTAGCTGTTCTCAGTTTCAAATGGGTTAAAGGCTCTAAGCACGCTTACGCAATGAATATAGTCGCTCACAACATAGTTTTCTCGACGCAAATATCTAGTTTCTTTTCATTACACCGTGCTGTAAAGTAAACACCGAAGTTCTCAAATGAACTGGATATAATATAATTTAAAAAAAGTGTAAATGTCGAAATACACCTTTCAATTCTTTTAATACAAGATACCAGTGTTTATGTACATATTCCCTTGAGTATTAAACAAAGAAAAATAGAAAAAGCTGGACTTGTTTCTGTGCCACAGGGGAAATAAGAGAATGACGTATTCATGCGTTATTCAACGTCACAATCAGCAATGCTTAATCCAAAGAAATTTCCTTAGCCCATGGGGACTATATGCTTGATGTGTTTGTTGAATAGTTGATCGATTATTTAAACAGAGAAATCTCCACAGTGGGCTTAACACAATGTCATACCAGATTACATTGTCGTAATTAAAGTGCCTGCAGTGAATTGATTATAATATTAAATAGCCAGACGCGCGTGGAGGAGAAGCTTTCGGTTGGAGGAACATGTTTGTACTGCTTCTTCAAGCAAAATGACAGCTAAATAACCGCATGCTCTCTTTATAAATGGCAACAGCTTCGTTAGAACAACGAGCTTCTTGCAAATGGCGGATTTGAATACTAATACTACCCCATCAACCAATAAGTCAAAGTCAAGTAAGTGAAGTATCGGGTTATAATATATTAGAATAAAATTTGTTAAATGGATTTTCTAGTTCCTTAGCTTGTCAAATTCATAATAAAAGTTGACATTTAAAGCCGTTTAGCGATGGTTTTAACTCCATTACGATTGTGTAATAGGTAAGTCTTCTCGTTGAGAAGCGAGTCGTTTGAAATATTGAATACACATTTCTCCAACCTTGACTGAATGATTTGTGAAGGCAACTCGCCAACGCGGGGCAGAATTCACGTCCGCATGTTATTCAAGGTATCCTGCGTTATTTGTTCTCTCGTCTGATCCGCTAAATTAAGGTATTGTTAGTTTAATAAATGGCAAGGTCTTGCCAAACAAGGGTACTATGAAACTACAACTTCGCCTATATACGTGAGGCCAACGCTACTACCGGTTACCATGGGTAATTATAACATTGTTTGGGTTTGTATTAACGGAGTAACAACCGCTCAGTTCGCAGGTTTCAGGGAGATATATTTTACAAGGTATCATTGTGGGAAATGGCTAATCTTAACCTCCTAATGTTTTAGACAAAAATGCACAATGAAGCGGACATTTGTTTTGTTGATTTAAAGAGGCGTCGCGGCGAATGCTTTTGATGTGTTAATATATAAATTATATTCATCGTAAATTTGCTCATTTGCTGTAGAGTAAAATTGTATACAGGCTGCAAAGAATGTGTGCTATGTTTTAATTTCTTTGCGTTGCTAGTCGTTATAT
The DNA here is from genome assembly GCA_964035015.1 of Corallium rubrum. Lineage (NCBI taxonomy): Eukaryota > Metazoa > Cnidaria > Anthozoa > Scleralcyonacea > Coralliidae > Corallium > Corallium rubrum. The sequence goes on along the minus strand of OZ035999.1, from coordinate 6,514,872 downwards.
TGTGTTGTTGTTTACACGGGAATAAAATCCTTTCGACATTTCGGTTTTGTCTATTAATCTCTCATGCATGAAATTGCTTTTGCAGCAGGTAACCTTTGATTGACGCAGTAGGGAATAAATTTTCCAATCTGATTAGAGACCAACTTCCTTTTCCGTTTATGGCTAACTTTCAAAAGTAACTTTTCAATTTCTTGAACTGTCCATGCTTATTCCCTTAACCTTCTAATCCTTGATATCGTTAGCTTTCCGAAAGCGATATGTGATGGGATAAAGTAATTATGCATATATATCTTTGTTTACCAATCGTTCTTATATATACGTTACGCTTCCTTTTAATCATCACGTGATTGTTTTTACACGCGAGAGAACACCCGTGAAACGCGAGAGGAGAACGCGTGTAAATCCACGCGTGTTCCTCGATCCTGACCCGCAAGTTTCGAAGCGCCAAATTTGTATTCTCTCCAAAGCGGTTGTAGAGTTTTGTAGTCGTAGTTTTCATTTCAAACTTTAATTTAACTCGTAAATGGTGTACGTTAGATGTTCTAAAGATGGTGCTAGAAAACAGTAATCGTAGCAGAAAAGGTAGGTTCAAAATAAGGAAGCTAAAATATACGTACTTCAATAGTCCGGTGAAGGTATTGAATTCAATGATGCAACGATAAACATTTCCTTCAAATGAAACCTGCTGTGTATAAAATTGCGATTATCTGCTTCAAGTATTATTCTATATTATTTTAACTAAAGCTTTCTTTTTTCTTTATTTAATGTTCTGATGGATTAGAGAGTCACACAAGTGGTGGAAATGCAAGGTACAGTACAGTGTTTGTTGTTAAAATGTGATATTAGAAATTCTTTCTGAGCATCATAGTTGACCTTATCGTAATTTTGTAAAATATATATTCCACTGTAATTAGTAGAATGTGTTGTTTTACTAGAGAAGTAGGTAGAATGACATTTAAATCAGGTTTTATGGTCAGGGTTGACAGAAATTGCTGAGAATATATTTATAAACTTAAAAATATGTATAAAATAGGTTGTGCCTTATGCATACTGGTTGGTTACTGTGTTAAAATCAGACTATAATACACAAGTATGAAGGTAAGCTCAGCATACACTGAAACAAGTTTCTGAAACAAGTTACCAAAACACATTTTCGAAAAAGTTTCCGAAACTTGTTTTAAAAAATAGAACAGTGTTCTAATCAGGGGCGATTACATGGACCGGGCTAGACCAGTTAACCGAGCTAGCCCGATTAACCGGGATGAGTTTACGAAACGATTACATGGAGCGGGCTAGCCCGGTAAGCCGGGATGATTTCAGGCCGAAATTCGCAATTATCAAGTAAATAAGGGAAAATTTACGTTAGTTTTACTTCATTTTGCACTAATTAGTCTATTATATATTTTGTAAGCCCATCGTTAATAAAAATATTGTTAAAGTCTTGGCTAACCCAGGAAAGCGTCTTCACGAAGACTAATTAATTTATTAAATCTTTGCTTTGATCATAAAACACACAAACAACGTTGATGTTCTATTTCAGTTCCTTTCAGCACTATTTATTCACACAGTCAAGCAAACGAAGGCGTATCAAACCGAGTTCAACAGTTTTTCAGCCCGGTTTGCCGGGATAAAAAACGATTACATGGACATTTTCATCCCGGTTAACCGGGCTAGCCGGTTGCGACAACCGTGATCCCGGCAAACCGGGCTAGCCCGCTTGCCATGTAATCGAAATGTTAAAACAACATGACAAAGCGGGCTAGCCCGGTTAACCGAGCTAGCCCGGTTAACCGGGCCAGCCCGGTCCATGTAATTGCCCCCTTGGTTTCTGAAACAAAGTTTTGGAAACTTTTCAACATACACTGGAAACTTTTGTTTCTGAAACCGTGTTTCAGTAATTTGTTTTTGAAATTTTCTCTAGTGTATGCCAGGCTTTATGGCACAGTTTTTTACTCTTAATTCATAAAAGAGTAAAAAATATTTATTTGAGTGAGTTTGGGAGAAGTTGGACTTGGAAGTACTGTACTTACAGTATGTGGTAAACTTTCATGTGAACCTTCAAATTCTTTCAACTCATTTTTGTGTTAATGTTTGCATCAGGTTATATAAACACAGGTGGCTATTTTCTATTTCTTAAATACATGTAATATAATATAATACTGTAAAATAATGTAGTGCAGTTTGCTGACACCAGTATCAAACTGTAAGTACTTTATTCTCAATCCAACAACATACTAGATGTAAATAGATGTTCAATTGAATTTTTTTAAATGTTTTAAACAAGACTTTTACTTTAGCTCTTAATATTTTTTCACAGTGATAATAATATAAAGGTGTATGTTCGAGTAAGACCACCAGATAGCTATGCAAATGATATCAATCATAAACCATGTCTTGAAGTGACGTCTCAGACTTCCTTGACATTGTTTTCCAAACCCGACCCCAAAGTTTTCACTTATGATCAAGTGGCTGATCCCAATACTACACAGGTATATTGTATTTAATCATTTTAGCTACTGAATGTAACATACTATGTACATGTCATCTCAGTTATGACAGAAGAGTTCTGTCCAATATTTAAAAACTGAGGAGTGATTTCAAAAGACAAAGAAATATCATTTTTCAGGAAGAGGTGTTTACACATGTAGCAAAGAAAATTATTGATGGATGTTTGGAAGGTTATAATGGAACAATCTTTGCCTAGTAAGTTGAAAAATAGTAATTAAAATATCCAAGCCCTACTGTAAAACACACTGCCAGACAGTCTTGTGAGACTTTTTTGTGAATTTACATCATGCTTTTCTTCTCACTGGTTTCCCACTTTCTTGCCACTCTAAACCTAGTTCCCAACCCCCCTGGAACCCTAATTATAGCTTCCCACACACCCCTAATTCTAACTCTACTTCCTCCTCCCCTGGAACACAGAATAGTAGTAAGACAACCAGAAGTCTGACTTGCATCGGAACCTTTGAAGTTTATGTCCTTGCGCATGTTGCCTCGTGCATCTTGATTATCCTACGCCATCCTACATCATCTAGGTTAAAAAGGTTAAAACTACCAGGGGAACTTGCCAGGATTGCGTAGGATGGTGTGGGACATTGCGTAGGATGGTGTAAAATATCGCGCATGCGCATTGAAGAAATGTGGACAGGTTTTCACTCGAGTCGGACTTCTGGATGTATGACTATTCTGGGCCTGGAACCATGACCTTTTATTAACCCCCTGGACCCTTGGAACCCTAAATCTAGTTCCCAATCTCTACAATCCTAACCCTAGTTCCCAGTCCCCTAGAACCATAATCCTAGTTTCAACCCCTCTCCCCTACCTCTCTAGAATCCCCACCTTAACTTTCGTTCTCCACCCCCTGGAGTCCTAACTTTAGTTCCTCACCCCCCTGGAGTTCTAACTACCCTTTGGAAGTTAAACTTACAGTAATGGGGGCATGATCACAAAATTGTGGCTTACCTGTACATATACTGTAGAATACTACAGTATAGCTCACATTTATATATACTATCACTGGAATAACCTTTGTTTTATTGATAATAAGTTTTAATAATTTTCATTGTATTTAAGTGGGCAGACAGGATCAGGCAAAACCTTCACAATGCTTGGTGAGTAGGATTTACACCGTACTGTAACTACAGTATATATAGTGAAAAACTGTTGGGCTGAAAAAGTGACAGTGAAAAGAAAAAAATAAGATGAAATATGGTTGGATACCACTTGTCCAAGTTTTATGTAATATTAACAACGAGTTTGAGTGTTTCATCAGGGGATCCAAACACGAGAAAACATGATGAAAGCACGAGGCCGAAGGCTGAGTGGTTTTATTGTTTTCGAGTGTTTGGATTCCCCTGATGAAACACGATAAACGAGTAGTTGATATGGCATCTCAATCGAGCGATTTCAATTACAAAATACAATTAAAATAAACCCTCAAGAGATTTTATTCTTGAGTGTGTGTAAAATTTATTCATACAGCAACTTGTTTATTTTGCATAGATAATTAAGATCTTAAGAATTAGATGAACACTGGTTTTCATCTAATATCTTGGGCTTTCCTGGCGTATCCAACATCAATCAGGTGATTGAATGGACTATTGTAATTGGCTGATTATCGCATGAACTATTAATGAGTTTGAGATAATTATGGCACAACTAGTAAATCTACAATCTTGGACAAAACTGTTGAGACAATTGTTCTCAATTAGTAAAATTTACATCGCCTCGACATTTTGGCACCCCTCCCCCTCTCCCCCACCTTTCAATGTTGTTTTGTGCCCACTGTGCAATGTGAGCTCACGATTATTCAACATTGTCAAGGGGGGAGTGGGGGGAGCTTTCTTTTGACTAAATCTTGTGGTAATGTAGAAAAAAACGTGATGTCCTAGTTTGTCTCAACAGGTTTTGTCTCGTTTTGTCCAAGATTGTAGTTTTGAAATTTAGTTGAATGACATGGCCCGTCTCTCTATAAAGAAGGCTTTAGTATCTTACATGTTAATCTCATTCCTGCCTGAGCTGACAAAGACAAATACTTTTATTGTACCCCATTAAAAAAAACAATTACAAATTTTAAAGTGTGTTTTATATAGTTTAGGTACTGACTACCTGTAATAACCATAAGGGCTAAAAATATCAGGCAGTCAAATAGTCACTGACCAAAAACGACTCCTTTATTGTTTTACTCAGACATCCAGACGATTTTACTTGTCAAAGAGAGAACCCCCAGACATCCTATACAGCAATGAGTTATTGGAATGTTTTGCTTCATAGGTCCTGTTGAAGAAGATAATTTTAGTCATGAACTGCGAGGTGTAATTCCACGTGGATTTGAATATTTATTCAGCCTTGTGAATAGAGAGCGAGAGAAGGTACGAAGAAACTACAGTTAATTTAACTTCCCCAGAAAATGATAACTCATACATGTATGGCAATCTCATAGTTGGAAGCTACTGTAACGTGTTTTAATTTCACACGGCATGTTCTAATTTCACATGACATGTTCTAATTTCATATGGCATGTTCTAATTTCACATGGCATCATCTAATTTCACATGGCATGTTCTAATTTCACATGGCATGTTTTAATTTCACATGGCATGTTCTAATTTCACATGACATGTTCTAATTTCATATGGCATGTTCTAATTTCACATGGCATCATCTAATTTCACATGGCATGTTCTAATTTCACATGGCATGTTTTAATTTCACATGGCATGTTCTAATTTCACATGGCATGTTTTACAGTTGATTTCACATTACTTTACCGCAGTGTGTTGCAAAGTTCGTTGGGAAGTTCAGATATTCGTTCAGAAGTTCAGAATTACATTGCCAAGGTTGAAAATCATCCATTCAAATTGCGAGCTTTGGATCAAAACTCATTCTGATTGGATAATTTTTCAACCTTGGCAATGTAATTCTGAACTTCCGAACGAATATCTGAACTTCCCAACGAACTTCGCAACACACTGCGGTAAAGTAATGTGAAATCAACTGTAATTTCACATGGCATGTTCTAATTTCGCATGGCATGTTTTAATTTCACATGACATGTTCTAATTTCACATGGCATGTTTCTAATTTCACATGGCATGTTCTAATTTCACATGGCATGTTTCTAATTTCACATGGCTTGTTCTAATTTTACATTGCATGTTCTAATTTCACATGGCATGTTCTAATTTCACATGGCATGTTTCTAATTTCACATGGCATGTTCTAATTTCACATGGCATGTTTCTAATTTCACATGGCTTGTTCTAATTTTACATGGCATGGTCTAATGTCTAATTTCACATGGCATGTTCTAATTTCACATGGCATGTTCTAATTTCGCACGGCATGTTCTAATTTCACATGGCATGCATGTTCTAATTTCACATGGCATGTCTAATTTCACATGACATGTTCTAATTTCACACGGCATGTTCTAATTTCACACGGCATGTTCTAATTTCACATGGCATGTTCTAATTTCACATGTGGACCTTGATTTCTCTCACGTAGTGACGTATGTTAATTAATACAGTATCTTCAACTACTGTAAGTGATCTGTATTTTGGCTACTTCTGTTGTTAATCACTGTATATATTTTTTTCTAGCTTGGTGATAAATTTGAGTTCGTATGTCAGTGTAGTTTCTTAGAGATTTACAATGAACAGATTTTTGATTTGTTGGATCCTACATCGAGTGGACTGCATCTTCGTGAAGATATTAAGAAAGGTGTTTTTGTCGATGGCTTGCTGGAAAAGCAAGCTTCGAGTGCAAGAGATGTGTATGATGTAAGTTGAATAGAAACGATGTGGGCCAGTTTGAAATAAGTAGTATAGCCGCTAATTGTCCTTGGTCGTGTCGAGGTATATCAAAGGCGCTCCAGGCAGCCGCCATACGACACAGATCAGACCACGGGTCACAGCTAAAATGTTAGGTGTTGAATTTATGGAGGGAGGAAAACTGGAGAACCCAGTGAAAAACCCTCGAAGCACAGGAGAGATCAACTACAACTCTACTCACATAAGTTCCAAGCTCGGTAACGGTCCGAGTACTAACCCCGTCTAACCGGGCTTAACTTTTCGGTGAGATGCAGCGCGCTACGTCACCCGTGCTTCCCTATATAATCCTGGTGAGTTTGTTTCTAGGTGCTTAACTCTGGTTGGTTGAATAGACGTGTTGCTTCAACATCTATGAATCGTGAAAGTAGTCGAAGTCACGCAGTTTTTACCATCACCATAGAATCCAAGGTAGGATGACTTTGTGTCGTTGTTCCTGTCATCAACATAAAGAATTGAAAATTTGTGCAGAAATTCTGGTGTTACACTCCAAAATGTACTCCTCTGTGTAAAATACACCATGTTGTGTAGCTTCATCTCAGAAAGAAGAGTGTTTCTGTTTTTTAGGAAGTAAAGGGTAATATTAATAACATCAAGGGCTCGCGTCTTCATCTTGTCGACTTGGCTGGCTCTGAGAGGCAAAGAGATACTCATACAGAAGGAGTTAGACTAAAGGTTGGTGAAGACATTGGTGAATGTGGAACTGCCAGAAAAAATTGTGGTGGTATACTGTAGGTCAAAATGATTAGCAGTTTTTTGAAAGCAAAGAATGAATGAATGACACAAGAATGGATAACCGTGCTTATACCCAGATACGGGGAGGGAGGGAGGGAGGGAGGGAGGGAGGGAGGGAGGGAGGGAGGGAGGGAGGGAGGGAGGGAGGGAGGGAGGGAGGGATGGATGGATGGATGGACGGACGGACGGACGGACGGATGGATGGATGGATGAATGGACAGAGGTAGGGATGGATGAATGAATGAATAAATGATCTAAGGAAATATTATATTTCTTATTTTAGGAAGCAGGTAGCATTAATCGTTCATTGTCAGCTTTGGGTAATGTGATTATGGCATTGGTAGATATAACTCATGGGAAACAAAGACATGTTCACTACAGAGATTCTAAACTAACTTTTTTACTTAGAGTAAGTAAGATGTTCACATGGAAAAGTTTTTAAATTATAGGACGATAAATATCGATAGAAAAATTCCCAGCAGGAAGAACAATTGTAACCAAATGTTTTAATGTAAGGCACGGTTGTTTGGTTTCTCAAGCATGTTAATTTTGCTGTTGTAGGACTCTCTCGGAGGAAACGCACGGACACACATTATTGCAAATGTCCACCCATCTGCGAGGTAGTAACGTTTGTTTGTTGGAACTTTATCATCTACAATATATATGTTGACATATTTTTGTTTGAATGGTTCTCCGGAACGAACTGTCAATTCTTACTACAGTTTGTTACTGTATGTTACTTGCTGCATATTTTTAGATGTTTTGGAGAAACTTTATCGACATTAAATTTTGCCAGACGAGCAAAACAGATAAAGAATAAGGTAAACGTCGACTGAAGTGCTGTAAACGTTTTTCTTTGAAATAAAAATGGACATGTGGTATAGCATTTTTTTCTGAACAGTCTTATTGTTAATTATAGGCCGTTGTGAATGAGGACACATCGGGAAATATTGCTAGCTTACAGGACGAAATTCGAAGACTGAAGGAGTTACTTCAAGAGTCAAGAGGTGAGAACGTGGATAGACTGGAGTTTAGTGGACACCACTCGTCCAATGACCACCTGAGAAGTTGTCTAGGCTCAGGGTTAATGTTGTGGTTAAGCCTTCAGTCTTAGTGTTTGACACAGGGGCGCCCCCCTGCCCCTCACAGCGCGGGGGCAGCACGGGGGCAACCAATAATTGCCCTTTTTCGTAATAGGAATGTTTTCTACAGGAATTGCCATTTGTATTAAATGACTTATGAGCTAACTTATTACTGCAGACCACGCAGAGGCAGCAAACTAATTTTGCCTTGGGTTAGCTGTGTCCAAGCGTTCTTGAAATTTGAAGGGTGGAAAAAAGCCCTGGCATCAGCTGGTCACAGCACCCAGAAATACTGGGGTAATAAATTAGCAATTTAGTGTAGTTTGCAAAATCATTCTGAGTAATGGCAGCCCCGTGGGAGAAGTTCATTGTAATGGCGGTCCTATTTGTCCCGTTGACGGTCCCGTTGAAGCTATTTGATCATAACTGACACAAAACTATGCATAAATATGTTTCACGAGGAATGTTTAAGAAAAGCAATCAATCAATGAAAATGTCGAATCTAACAGCCGATATGCCAGAACCTTTTCCCACCTTACCAATTTCAAAATGGTCCTGAGAACGAGGTTGAGCTGTGTCTTGTGCCCAGACTTTTTTCACTTGGCGGGTGCATGTTTTCTGATCTCATTAAAGTTGCCATGTTTTCTTAAATGTAAATAAGAATGTAGCATCAATATGTACAATTCAGTCATTGAATTTTCTTTCTCACTACATTGTCATTCAGTATGTTATACCGTTATGCTTTTTAGTTATTTTATGCTATAGAGAAAAATTGGCGAACATTATTTACCACGTGCAAAAATTAATGCTGAAAAAAGTGCCCTTTTTATATGGCTGCCCCCGCCGCCTTAAGTAGCTTCCGGCGCCCCTGGTTTGACACTAGTGTTCACTAAACTGCAGACCCAGAACGTTTGCCACAGTTTAACAGGTTAACTACCATCTCAAAAAAACCACATTTGAACCTTGGAGTTATTCCTGATTTATAGTGCTGTATTTGAAAGAATACTTGGTCCTTATGTAGTTCAAATGAAAACGAGAATTAGTCTATTTTTCAACTTGTCAGATTACCACGCGATTTAAAAATAACAGCGGGTAATTGAATCTAATTGATCATATCTGATATCTAATTGATAATTGAATCTAATTTTTGCATTGTTTTTATAGCTGGAATGACCATCCCTTCGGTCCCCAACGCTGGTGAGCTATGATTCAGTTAATTTTTTGTCTTTACATATACACTAACTTGGAAGTTATTAGTCAGACCACATAGTACATATGCTTCGTTCAGGTACCGTCGAATCCCGAAAGTAGCGCCCCCCCCCCCTTACTTTCGGTTTTATCCACTGTTGGGGGCCGCTACTTTCGAGGGGCCGCTACTTACGGGGGGCCGCTACTTTCGGGTGGTAAAATACGTTAACATACTGTGGGAATATTCTTCTTTGTTCCTTCCTATTTACCACATTTAATATGCTTTAGTTTTTCCTTATGCCATTTCAACTCTGACTGTTATACAGCTTTGGTACGTTGGTAGTTGAAACTTAACACTTTCGAGTTAATCAAGCGATGACTTGGGGACCGCTACTTACGGGGGGGCGCTACTTTTTTTTTGGGGGGGGCACTATTTTCGGGCCGATTCTACGGTATAGAGTGTACCTAACTCAATCATTTATAAAGTAAACGGTTTGAACCTAGGAGTATTATAACATGTTTGAGAAAGTTGCTCGTCTAGGTTAGAGTAGTCTTGAGAAAGACTGTTGGTGGTGGTAGTGACCAGCGACGTATAACACCCGATCGCGACTTCTAACACGCGATCGCGACTTCTAACACGCGATCGCGATTTATAACACGCAATCGCGATTTATAACTGGTGTTTCAACGGCTTCAGCGGCGGTCATCTTCCGAGTCAAGTGCAAATATAGGCGAACCTGACCGAAACCTTTCACTTGACTCTGAAGATGACCGCGGCTGAGGTCGTCGAAACGTCAGTCACTACTAAGGATGTTCGGTATACCGAAAATACCGGTATTGAATCCAATATCGGTATATCGGTATGACTTTTTCAGTCATACCGATATACCGAAATTTCCGGTATACCGAAATTTTATATAGCATAGCACGCTTATGAGGCTATATGATTTTGAATAACCTTTAATTTATATTTATCGCGTCCCGCGTATAAGCACATTCCTTAATTCCTTTGCGAAAGAGTCGCAGAAGAACAATATTATACTGTATTTTAACTATATTTTAATATTCACAAAGATTAGAATTTATCAAGAGTTTTAAGGTATCAAGTTTTGAACTGTTAGTCCAATAGTTTGGGATTTTTTCATGGTTCTGTAGATCCAATAAAACGCAACTTTGCACATACAAGGCCCAAAAACCGGTATACCGGTAATACCTGTATAATTTTACCGGTATACCGATACCGGAAATTTCTCATACCGAACATCCCTAGTCACTACCACCACAAACAGTCTTTCTCAAGACTACTCTAACCTAGATGAGCATCAATCGTTTATTTAGTTCAACCCACCATTGGGTCTACAAACCAGCCGTCCACAGTCGGTATAGGAGAAAATAATGCGACGAAATCACAAGAGAATAATCCAGAAGAATGGAAGGAGATGATGTTGACTGCT
>OZ035999.1:6499078-6501578 GCA_964035015.1 Corallium rubrum | reverse complement strand
ATTGGTTGGTTGGCTGGCTGGCTGGCTGGCTGGCTTGCTGGTTGGTTGGTTGGTTGGTTGGTTGATTGATTGATTGGTTGGCTGGCTGGTTGGTTGGTAGTGGTTGGTTGGTTGATTGATTGATTGATTGATTGATTGGTTGACTGGTAGTGGTTGGTTGGTTGGTTGATTGATTGATTGATTGATTGATTGATTGATTGATTGATTGGCTGGCTGGTTGGTTGGTTTGTTGATTGGTTGATAATTGGTTGGTTGGTTGGTTGGTTGACTGACTGCTGGGTGGGTGGTTGGCTAGCTGGTTGGTTGGTTGGTTGGTTGGTTGGTTGGTTGGTTGGTTGGTTGGTTGGTTGGTTGGTAGGTTGGTTGGTTAGTTGACAGACAGTCTGGTTGTCTGATTGGTTGGTGTCCACTCACAATTTCGTAATGTAGCTTCTTTTTCTTTCAGAGAACTTTGGACACATTTCAACTTAAAACCGCTATCGAACGTACAAAATTAAACGATGTTCACATGCAGACAATCAGGGTAAGCTTTGTTGAAAGATAAACGAAAATACTGCAATGGAACAGACGTTCGATATAGACGTTCGTCAAGCGTAAATAAACAGTTGATATTTTATATCTAAGGCCATATCTAACCTTACTGTATTTCGATTGTTGTTTCAACACTGCCTACGCAGCACGCTACTTTTATTTCACTATTAAGCTTAGACCTATACTGAAGCTCATTATTTATCTAGTTAGACCTATCAGGTTGATTTAAATGTTTCTGGTTATTCACCTCTAGACCCTCTCATCGCCTCGAACATTCAGTACACCGTCCAAGAAACGTTTAGGTAACACCTCACTTGCTCACAACCATTCCGCAATCATCGACGAAGCTCCTCCGAATGGCGTAGTGGATCATCATCGTCGTGATAGCTACAATGATTTGAATGATCCTGAGCTCGAGGACCAGTTCTTTAAGTTTGATTCTGATAGCCTGGATGACGAGGAGATCTATCAGGAGACATTAATGGATGAAGTGAAGAAACTACAAGACATGTATAATGTGGCTTTACAAGAGAAACAAAGCGAAGAAGCTCAAAGAATTAAGTTGAATCAAGTCAAGATAAAGTTAGATCATCAAGTACAGCAGCTGAACGAGGTACACAATGGTTTACTATGTACAAACAAACGACTAAAATAACAGCGAGTGCGTTTTATGTACATCACAAATGCATTAATAATTCATGAGGAAAACGCAAAGGAAATCAGTACCGTGTCGGTGGTTTGGATATCGGAGGAAAAAATTACATAAATTAAGCAAACTTTTACCTTGATTTCTCTTAAAATACTGTTTTGTTTGAGATGCTATACCATACACTCGGAGGAGTGTCTCATCAGGATATCCAAACACCTTGAAGTTTGTTCAAAAACCTCGGCTTCGCTTCGGTTTTCAACAAACGTCTTGGTGTTTGGATATCCTGATGAAACACTCCTCCTCGTGTATGATATATTAAATCACAACTAGTTTAAAATTGGCTGTTAACGTTTAGTTTAATATAGATAAGTTTTGTTGAAACACCACGTAAAATATTTATTTGCTAAGCTGTCGGCCTGTTGACTGACTTGACTCAGGCCTTCATCAGAGCAATGCTTAGCAAATAAATAGTTTACGTGGTGTTTCTACAAAACTTATTTATATTACATTATCGCCATGAAAACTTTCAAAGAATTAACTTTTATACTTTATTTATTTTACTTTTCTTAATTTAATAACTTTATTGCCTATAGCAACTGGTGGTCAAACAGGGCGAAATACCTCAATTTACCATGACTACCATGATGTAGGTGTTGATTTTAGGGGGGGGGGGGGGGGGGGGGATCGGAGAACCCGGCGGAAACTGCCGACGCACAGGAGAGACAACGCGGTCATTCCCAAGCGGTCACCTATCCAAGTATTAACCCCGTCTAACCGAGCTTAAGCCACTAACCTCGACATTTTTTATTGTCTTATTTCGAAGAACTTTTAAAATGATAAAGTAACTTCTTTAGCAGATTTTCGCTTTTTCGCTTTGTTTTTGCGATATTTCAGTTTGTTTGATATGCAAATGTCCGGAATCTACATCACACATGCATAATGACTTATCAGAGAATGTTATATATTTTTGCGTTCATCAAATCAAAACACTAAAGTATGACTAACATGTGTGCGTGTTTCTCCGACAACACCAAACTTCTCGATTTTAAAGGATTTCGTTCGAGAATGAAAGAGATACACCAACTTCTTCGATAAGTCATTATGCATGTTGACGTAGATTCCGGACATTTGCATATCAAACAAGATGAAATATCTCAAAAACAAAGCGAAAAAGCGAAAATCTTCCAAAGAAGTTACTTTATCATTTTAAAAGTTCTTCCAAATAAGACAATAAAAATTTTCGAAGTTAGGGGCACTTTAAGTTTTGGTGAGTGGCAGCGCGCTAACAGCACACGCCACCCATGCTCCCCCTGTTATTCA
>OZ035999.1:6416578-6494078 GCA_964035015.1 Corallium rubrum | reverse complement strand
AATTCTGAGTGTTAAAATACAACACAGTACTTTTAAGTACTATTGTTCATCAAAACGTTCTTCTAAAGACGGAGTAATCCATTTTATTATAACAAGACACAGTACTTTTAAGTACTTTAAACAAGTGTCTTAAATTATGAACTGTGCTTTTTACACAGACATTTTCTCGTAGTGTTTTTAAGCACTGAGAAATAGTTCTCTTTTTTTCTTTACTCATTTTGTTAGTTTTTTCATAGATCGATCGCCTTAATAAATCCCCTTATATCTGTTTGTGTCCTTATATCTCTACATCTCCTCATATCCCCTTATATCTCCTTATTCCCCCTTATTTCCCGTTATATCTCCTAATATCTCCTCATATCTCTTCTTATCTCCTTATATCTCCTCATATCTCCTTATATCTCTTCATATCTCCTTATTTTTTCCCCTTATTTCCCGTTATATCTCCTAATATCTCCTCGTACCTCCTCATATCTCCTTATATCTTCTCATATCTCCTTATATCTCCTAATATCTCCTCATATCTCATAATATCTCCTCATATCTCTTCTTATCTCCTCGTATCTCCTCATATCTCCTTATGTCTCCTCATATCTCCTTATATCTCCTAATATCTCCTCATATCTCCTCATATCTCTTCTTATCTCCTCGTATCTCCTCATATCTCCTTATATCTCCTCATATCTCCTTTTATTATATAGCATGCCATCGCATGCCATCGGATATGAGCTTTTGCGTAATCTGATTGGTTCCTTACTACCAGGCTATCAGCTCATATCCTACTAGTAGAGGAAAAACAAGATGGCGGCATGTTTTTTTAAACTGCCGAAAAGAGTTGAAATTGACGGATTTTTATACAGAAAAACATCAACACCCTCAAACCAATGTATAAAAAAACAACATTGTGTAATAATACATTAACAAATACACAATTTAGCATGTTAAATTGTAAAATTCACCTAAAAATTACGTCTTTTTACTTCAAAAACCCGACTGAATTAACGGGTTGATATTAATTTGTTGCTAAACAAAGAAACTCACGGTTAAAATTAAGTTTACAACACACATTTCGTAGGAGATCACCAGTAAAGAGACTTTGGATTTAGATAAGCATTTGGGGCAGTAAAAAGCATGTTCTTTTTCAAAAACAACCAACTAAGTAATTTAGTTTCACTGCCGAAGGTGTTTCAGTTTCATTTTTGCATGAAATCAAAACCTTTTTCACGACAGAAATGCTAATATAAACAACTGCATGACCCACCTTTTGACTTCATATAAAGGTATCTTTCAATCTTTTTTGTTGATCTGTTTAACACACTTTTTGCCTCTCGAGCAACATTTATACAACATTTCGAAGCTGTTTACCGAACAGCTCAGCGAGAAACTCTATGTGAATGTATCATTACGCATGGCGGAAGTATTAGTTGCCTATGCCGGAAGTTTGTTGTTTCAAATATTTCGCTGTAATTTTGCCTCTAGTACAGTGCTTGGCGTGCTTGGCTATATAATAAAACAGTTATACCATTCGCTCTCGTTGTATACGAACTAATAGCCAACTCGGCGAAGCGCCTCGTTGGCTATGAGCTCATATACAACTCGAGCTCATGGTATAACTGTTAAATATCTCCTCATATCTCCTTAGATCTCCTAATATCTCCTCATATCTCCTCATATCTCTTCTTATCTCCTCGTATCTCCTCGTATCTCCTTATATCTCCTCATATCTCCTTATATCTCCGCATATCTCCTTATATCTCCTAATATCTCCTCATATCTCCTCATATCTCTTCTTATCTCCTCGTATCTCCTTATATCTCCTCATATCTCCTTATATCTCCTCATATCTCCTCATCTCTCTTCTTATCTCCTCATCTCTCTTCTTATCTCATATCTCCTCATATCTCCTCGTATCTCCTTATATCTCCTAATGACGTAGAACAATCCCAAGGCCCTTAATATCTCGTCGCTTTTTGTTTTCTTAAAGGGAATCACGTGACACTTGGTTCTTCGTTCTTTTTATTCTCTACACCATTCCTCGCGCGGTCAACTACTTCAAGACACGCTTTCAATTGGAATGCTGTCCTAAGTTTGTTTGCCTGTCCACTTATGCAATGAAAGAACGCACTGATCTATTACTTTAAAAATAACTTCTTCCCTATTTATGGATATTGTTCTTTGTAAAATGACAGAAGAACGCAAGCCGAGTTAAGGCGGATTTCCAGTCATCGCATAAGATGGTTGGCAGCTCGCTGCGAGTATTTGCATATACACACGTAAAAATCTCACAGCTTGTCAACAGGATGTGTTCGCAACAGGCTTGTAGCAAGGCTGGGAACAAGTTGTAACAATGCTGTTCATTCAAGAAGCTGCTACAACACAACCTTGTTAGCATCAACCTGTTAACAACTTGTTAAGTGCAGAGCGGTAACATGTTGTTGGAACAACTTGTCATCAGTCTGTTGGAGTCATCAGCCTTGTTACAAGTTGTCAACAACCTGTTACAAACATGTTAACAGACTGGGACAGCCAGTGCGAACACATAACGGTGACAGCCTGTTGAACAGCCTTGTAACAACTTGCTTGCAGGGATGTAACAGCTTGTGTATTTTTACGTGTGTAATAGACCTTTTCACCAATAGCGGCGCCATCTTGAATTCGCAATGCATTGTGGTCTATCCAGGGGTAGCCAGCTTAATTAAAAAGGTGATTGCGTAGTGTGGAGACGCAATGAGGTCATTATTTTCTTTATAAACACTTTCGTGGCAACAATGTCTAAATATAATCGTTGTGATTTTGGTAAAAGCAACAATTCTCGGACGTATAAAGATAGATTCATGACAAATATACCGTTATACGTCCAAGTATTATTACTTTTTAGAGACCTTAAGATACCCCAGGTTCGGTTTACGGGTACGGGTACCGCCATTTTTGTTTACTCGTAATACCTACCCATTTGCCCGTGGTAGATCATGGTCTACCCGTAAATACGACTACGGGTACGGGTAGATTACCCGTCCTCATAAACCGAACCCGGGGTATCTTAAGGTCTCTATTACGAGTAAACAAAAATGCCGGTGTCCGTACCCGTAAACCGAACCCGGGGTATCTTAAGGTCTCTATTGTTGCCATGACAGTATTTATGAAGATAAATTTACCGCGTTGTCTCTCCACGCTAAGCAATCACCTTTTTAATTAAGCTTGCTACCCTGGATAGACCACAATGCATTGCGAATTCAAGATGGTGCCGCTATAGGCGAGTTTCAGGGTGTTGCGCGCGCATCATTTTTCAAAAAAACTGGCAAGCTCCACTCAAAGTAAACATACTGTTTAAAATAAACAAAGTATAGATACAGTTTCTGGATGTTTAACACTGTTATTCCGCTGTTGTTGGCTCGCTAGCAAGTCTGTTTGGCATTGCTTACTTTGTGGGGAGCCTGCCAAGAGCCCACCAATTCCTTTGCAAAATGATGCGCGCGCAATACCCTGAAATTCGCCTATTGGTGAAAAGGTCTATTATGAATGGCTCATAGCGAAAAACTAGCACTGCGAGTTCTTCTTAATTAGATGCAAGTACTCCAGTTTCTGCGATGACTGAGCGATGAAAGGAAGCTAATTCTAACACAAGGCAAAAGGATAAGCCTACATGAAGTAGGACCCAGCTTGGACGTGATAGATTGCTGAGATTTTAGAGTTCCATAATCTCGACAGCACATCAGCTTTACTAAGGTTTTTTTTTTATTATATTATAACACACTACCACGCATCCCGCCATATTTTTTATTCCTTTTCAACTAAATTTTATAAATATTACGCATAACACAAGTTCACATGACGTGTCAGTACAGATGTTACAATAGGCGACTTTGAAAAAGAGTGATGGCCTGGGGCGAAGGGACCATTTTTGGGGGGACAGGGAACTTTAATATCGAGGCAAAAATCTGATGAAACATCATGATTAAAACCATCAAGACGTTGTAAATGTAAGATTGTGAAGTATAAATAGAAAGACCACATCATGGGAGTAATTTTAACACATGGAAATTTTTGACCTTTTCACCAATGGTGGCGCCATCTTGAATTCGCAATGCATTATGGTCTATCCAAGGTAACAAGCTCAATTAAAAGGGCGATTGCGTAGTGTTGAGACACAATGCGGTATTTTTTTCTTTATAAATACTTTCGTGGCAACAATATCTAAATATAATTGTCTTATTGGTAAAAGCAACAATTCTCGGACGTATAAGGATAGATTCATGACAAATGTATCCTTTATACATACGAGAATTATTGCTTTTACCAATATGACAACGATCATATGTAGACATTGTTGCCATGAAAGTGTTTATCAAGAAAAAATTACCGTATTGTATCTCAACACTAAGCAATCACCGTTTTAATTGAGCTTATTACCCTGGATAGACCACAATGCATTGCGAATTCAAGATGGCGCCGCTATTGGTGAAAAGGTCCATTGTCCCCCCAAACTGTACCATGGCTACTCTCGCACCAGTCTTTCCCAAAGTGGACTATTTATTTTATTGTACATATTGTTCTCTATATCAAATGTAAAATAAAATAATTTATGTTTTTATAAATACATATGTTAATATATTTCAATTTAAGAATTACTATTGTCTGTAGGGTGCTCTCTTTAATTGCTTCCGTGTAACACTTTCCGAGATATTGGAAAATACATTTCAAAATAATTACCATTTATTAAAGTGGTGGTGGTGGTGGTGGTGATGGTGGTGATGATAATCATAGTTAGTGATGGTAGTGATGATGATGATGATGATCATGGTGGTGATGATGATGATCAGTGATGATGATGATGATCCTGATGATAGTGATGATGATAATCATAGTGATGATGATCATGGTGACGATGATCATAGTGGTGATGATGATGATCGTGGTGGTGATGATCATGGTGGTGATGATGATCATGGTGGTGGTGATGATCATGGTGATGATGATGATCATTGGTGATGATGATCATAGTGATGATGATCGTGGTGGTGGTGGTGGTGATGATGATCATTGGTGATGATGATGATCGTGGTGGTGGTGGTGGTGGTGGTGATGATGATCATGGTGGTGGTGATGATCATGGTGATGATGATGATGATCGTGGTGGTGGTGATGATGATGATCATTGGTGATGATGATCATAGTGATGATGATGATGATCGTGGTGGTGGTGGTGGTGATGATGATGATGATGATGATCGTGGTGGTGGTGATGATGATCATGGTGATGATGATCATGGTGATGATGATGATGATGATCGTGGTGGTGGTGGTGGTGGTGGTGATGATGATGATGATGATGATCATGATGATGATGATCATGGTGATGATAATGATGATGATCATGGTGATGATGGCGATGATCACGATGGCGATGATGATGATGATGATCATAGTGATGATAATGATCATGGTGATGATGGTGACGATGGTTATTATGACAATGATGGTAATGATAATATTGATACTAATAATTTAACATAAACTTTAACGTTGATCTTTCATTAACTTAAGACCATACTTCTTGAATGCCTTCCTTTCATTTTTTCAGTCTGAACTTAAAGAAAAGAAAGAAGAGTTACTACAACTTAATGATAAGGTTAGTGGAGCGGAAAATACTTCAGCTGACTCAAAAGGAAAAAGGTATGAAAAATCTTTCTTTCAAAACGTTTTCATTTTTACAGATATCACAAATTAAAGCTCTTGAAGAAGAAATAAATCAGAAGAAATCGGAAACATGCAGCGAGCCAAGTTTGTTAAACATGTCCATGCTAGATCAATCCTACACACAAGTTAACGATATGAAGAAACGAGAAGTAAAGCTTCAAAAAGTACTTGAGAGTTATGAAACAACGTTTCGACAGCAGGCTCAAGACCTAGAGAGTTATAAAACGAAAATTAAACTCCTGGAAGAGAAAACACATTTTGAAGGAGTAGCGAGGGATCTCGAGATTACGCTGGGCAAACTTAAAAACGAGGCTGAAGAGAAGTAAGTCCACAACCTAGTTTAAAACTTTTTTGGCTAACGCCGAAGAACCTTCTGAACGAGAAAAGGTGAAAGGGGGTATCATTGTATTATATAGAATTTTTTTCCATATTGTGCTGTCTTATAGGGAAGTGATGCATAATTTTCAAATGAACCTATTGAATAACCGCGTGACTATGGCCATGTCTGCGTGTGACAGTGCTAATAGATTGAAGGTAAACACGTCTATACGTGTTTGTTTACATCCTTCCTTCCTTCTTTCTTTCTTTCCTTCCTTCCTTCCTTCCTTCCTTCCTTCCTTCCTTCCTTCCTTCCTTCCTTCCTTCCTTGCTTGCTTGCTTCCTTCCTTCCTTCCTTCCTTGCTTGCTTGCTTGCTTGCTTGCTTGCTTGCTTGCTTGCTTGCTTGCTTGCTTGCTTGCTTGCTTGCTTGCTTGCTTGCTTGCTTGCTTGCTTGCTTGCTTGCTTGCTTGCTTGCTTGCTTGCTTGCTTGCTTGCTTGCTTGCTTGCTTGCTTTCTTCCTTCCTTCCTCCATTCCTTCCTCCCTTCCCTCCTAATTCCTTCTTTCTTTCTTTCTTTCTTTCTTTCTTTCTTTCTTTCTTTCTTTCTTTCTTTCTTTCTTTCTTTCTTTCTTTCTTTCTTTCTTTCTTTCTTTCTTTCTTTCTTTCTTTTTTTCTTTCTTTTTTTCTTTCTTTCTTTTTTTCTTTCTATCTTCCTCTTCTCTTCAGTTCTTTTCCTCCTTCCAATTTTATTAACTTGCAACTTTATGTTGTGTTTTTATTTGTTTTGTTTTTTACCATCTCATATATTGTCATACCTTCTATTTCAAGGACGAAGCTTTCAGAGTCAAACTTGATACCGAAGAAAAGTAAGCTCGTCATGCAATTGCAAGGCATTGTCAAATTGGCAATTGTCTACAAGATTGCCTACATTGTGTAGTTATCTACTGAGGTATTCTATCTGTTGCATTTATTAGATTGGCGGAGATAACGTCCAAGGTACAACTCGCCGAAGATGATTCCGCTCTCAATTTAGAATCTGTCGTTCGGTAAGCGCGAAATGCTTAGTTCTAATTACTTGATGTTTTTGGTTCTAATTATAATGTTTTTGTTCTAATTATCATAATGTTTTTGGTTCTAATTATCACGTTTTTGTTCTAATTACCATGTTTTTGGTTCTAATTACTCCTATTTAGTTCTAATTACTCCTATTTAGTTCTAATTACTCCGTTCTGTGATATCTATATTTGTTCTGAGATATTTGTTCATGTTAAAATGTTTTAGTCTTACAGAAAAGCTTGGGGAGTACCATAAAAAGGAAGACGACTGGAATGAGCGTATTGAACGGAAAATGGAAGAAACAAGTAAATTAGAAAAGGTGAGTTAACTGACAGGAATAGCGATGATGGTAGGAAAAGATAACGAGATCAAGGTCAGTCTCGAGTCTTAGTGGAAGCCATGCCAGGGATGGTATATATAGGTTAAGATAAGGATAAATATAAGGTTTGTCTTGAGTCATAACGGTTTAATTTTTCGTCTTTGTCAATGATGCTGTATTGTGTTTATGTTGTTGATGTTGTTGATGTGATGTGATGTGATGTGATGTGATGTGATGTGATGTGATGTGATGTGATGTGATGTGATGTGATGTGATGTGATGTGTCGCGATCGATGGAATGGAGTGTGATGAGTGTGTCGTGTCCACTGATCAGTGGTCGTGTCGTGTCGTGTCGTGTCGTGTCGTGTCGTGTCGTGTCGTGTGGCGTTGAATGGTCGTATAATGGACTGGTGTGTTGTCGTGTGGTGTGTCCAAATGGTATGAAGTGAAATGTGTGTTGCGCTGCGCTGTGTTGCGTTGCATTGTGTTGCGTTGTGTTGTGTTGTGTTGTGTTGTGTTGTGTTGTGTTGTGTTGTGTTGTGTTGTGTTGTGTTGTGCTGTGTTATGTCGAATAACGTTGGTCGTAGAGTAGAGTGGAGTGAAGTGGTGTGTTGTCGTGTGATGTGATACGTGTTGTGATAAGAACAACCTTAGTTCATAATGTAAATACACAGCATGACCTCTCTCTTTCCAGGCTTATAAAACATTGGAAGAAAAATACGAGAAAGTTTCAGCTGATAACCACAGACTTGCTGGGCACCAAAATCTGAAGCAAAAAATTCAATACATCACTGAAATGAAGAAAGACCTTCAGTTATTGAAAGAGGTACAACGCGCATGCTCTCGTGTATATAAAAAAGTAGTTGTATTCATGTTTTTACGTTTATTCTTCCTTTTTAGGAAAATCAAAAACTGGTCGCAGAAAATCAGGTCTTTCGCACAAGCGCTGCGACACGTAAGCCTCTCACTGTGAAGAACGTTGATACACGACCGGTTAAGACCTGAAATCACATTTGCTCAGGTATTAAAATGACAAATTAACAAACAGGCAAAGCGAAGGAGCAAAAGTTAGACTGCAAGGTGCAAGGAATTTTTTTGATTTCGCTAGAAGTCAATGACAATAATACTTTTAAGACAATCGCTATAATAATAATATATTATTGGAGAACATTCATATTGTTTAAAACTCACACTCCCAGAGAGCTTATCACGATTAAGCCGTTTGTATAAAATTGTTTTTATTGCTCGAAATATACAACTTTTAAGTTGTGGACAGTTGTTCGTTAGGGTCTACTTGTTCTATGGCAAAAGCAAACAACTGTGAATTTGAAAGTAAAAATGCGATTTATTTTGCCATTCTGAGTCAGAGATAACGTTACACACAACCTTTTTGAACCTATTGTAAATATACAATCCAGAAGCTATATATACCGGTATTTGGTGTAGCGAAGTGTAGCGGTGGTAGAACCATTCTCGTTCCCAGATCCCCTACTTTTCTTCGTGCGGCCGCGCTAAGAAAAGTGAGGAATCTGGGAACGAGAATGTGCTAGTTTTTGGTTATGAGAAACTATATTCAAGAAATCCAAAACAGTTGAATCAAATATCTGTAGGAGTTTTTCTCTGGCCAAAATGTTTTGCCATAGCTGTGTTTTCTGGTTTTCGGAATATCCTATTAAACACTTTGAGGTCTGGACCTCTCCCTGTGCTGAATAAAATCGTCTGGCGTTAGCCAGAATAAAATAGTAAAGACTCGTCTTCAGGCTTCAAAGTGTTAAAAAACACACACACCAAATGAATTTATTTGGCAGTTTTTTGGAACATTTCTATGATTTTGTAAGCAACGCGACCCCTCCCCTCCCCTCCCAGGTAAGTAAAGTAAACTGAAATCATGCCTATGACGTCACAGCCTGGTTACCCAGCACAATATGGCGGATGAAGATGGCGCTGTTGTGACAGACCACGAAGCTCTTTTACAGCGCCATAAAAGAGAAAAGAAAGAGCTACAAGGTATGAATTTTATATTTTTAAATAACTAAACATACCATTTATATTACGTATTAACCTTTTCATGCATGGCTTTCTGAGACGTCACCCGTTGACGAGTATTAAAATTCGTCTAGATAGTATTAAAGACCCCGTTTACACGGTATGCAAATACGGCATATAACATATATATGTTACTTTTGTTGCGCCGGTATCGTGTAAACGCAAGGCCTAAACGGCATGATTTTGTTCCGTTTTCAAATTGTACCGGCATCGTGTAAACGGGGTCTAAAAGGACCTTATTATGTATCAGTCAATTCCAATTGTGCCCATCCCCCCCCCCCCCCGGCCAACACCCGGGCCTTAGACATTTTGGAGAAAAAATTGACCATGTCCCCACCCCAGGGAAAGACATAGTGTGCCAAGGCTCCACCCCTGGGCAACAAATTCAGGTCTAAACCCCAAACGAAAACAGAGATAAATCGCTTCAAATCAACTCAAGAAGCACAAATAGAAGACAACACATCATGAACTCAAGGTAACGCTATTTTACTGAAAAATTTATTGTATTTTAGCTCATTTAACGTCCGATTTACTTGGAAGTTTGAAACCATATATTTCAAATATATTTCCGTTAAAATGCCCGCACAGCGCCCACCACAACTTGAGCTTGGGCTGCCTGTGGTGCGAATTAGACATACTTCCCCACAGTGCATAGCAAGTGCGAATGTTCCAAATCCCGACCCCCGGGTTATGTGCTCTTGGCGATAGCCCTACCCCCCCCCCCCCCCCGGGACTAGCAAAAATGGTGAATGCCCGGGGGTGGCCCAGGGGGGGGGATGGGCACAGCTGGAATTGACTGATACATTATTACTGCATAATTAAAAAAGAAAAACATGGATCAGGACATCGTGTATATTGTATGCTTTATGTATTTTGTAAGACCTTTAAAAAGCTTTGACAACATTACGTATAATGTGGTATAATAGATTAACTATAAAGTAAACTATTAAACAGCTTTTGCTGTTCCTTGCAACAACGTCTTGAAAATGTGAAAACGCTTCAGTTGACGTTAATGTGCAACGAGGACAGTGTTGGGATTTACTCTTGGGACTTCACATTATTCAACGTTTTGTTTTGGTGGAAAAATACTATTGTACTTGGGTCGTCGTCGTGACGTTCACGTGGTCCCTAATATTAGAGTGTGGAATCATAGATTCAATAATTACAACACCAAACTTTAAGAATAATTGTATTTGTGTATTAAATTTCTAAGTTCTTTCGTTTTTCTCTGCAGGGAAAATCCAGTCACTAAAACACAGTGTACCAAAAGGTGACAAGAAAAAGAAAAAAGAAGTAACTGCTGAAATTTCACTACTTGAAGCAAAATTAGATGAAAAACATGAACAGGAAATTAATGAGCTTTTTAAAGACATGAAAACTGAAGAGGTACATGTACGCTAATTAATATATACAGTATCCCCAGGGGTGTAGTGTGCAGAGGGGGGGGGGGGGGGGTGTCACACCAAAACATTGACTTGTTGGGTAAACTGTTTGGTGGTATTGAAATTAATCATTGGTAATGTAAATCCAACTGCGATCACCCCCCTGGGCAAACCCCAGGCATTTGACCCAACGCGAGCTCCATATACACAGCCAAAAATAGCACAGGTTGTTGCAACAATGATGGCTGAACAGTACTGTAACAAGGCGGCTGTCATGCGTGAACAGCACTGTTGAACCAACAGTATTGTTCATCATTGTTCCAACAGCATTGTTCAGCAATGATGAAGCAACAGTAGCTGTTCATGGCTGTTGGAACAGGAGAGAACAACACTGTTAGAACAGCATTGTTCACCGTCGTTATAACATGGCTGTTCAGCACTGTTACTACATCATGCCATAACAACCTGTTGTATCATGCATGAACAACACTGTTGGATTCACATGGTTGTTCAATGTTGTTTCAACAGGCGTGAACAGTGTTGTTGGATAAAAATAGTATGCACACGCGATTTTCTCGCGGTTATTTTGGCGAATCAGTTCGTGAGCGATAAAAGAAAGGGGAAGTGTCAAAGTGAACGCTTTCAGTACTATCTGGCATGGAAAAACGAACAGAAGAGAGCCGAATTCTCAATTAAAGCACTCAAAACTTCACGTCTTTTCAAAAATATAATAGTTCAATGTTAATTTCAAGTTGTGGCATCTTTCTGCAAGTGTTTTTGTCGCTGAAAATACATACCAAATTAAAACCGTGTGGATTTACAGTGTCTTGAAGATGAAAAAAAGACAGTTTTCTTGACAGGCGAAGACTGACAGAAAGCTATATGAAAACTATAAAGAAGTGGATGCTGTTTTTTTTTTTAAATACGAAGAAACACAAAGATTGTAAAGAGGTTAATAAAAGGTGAAATCAGAGATCAACTGCTCCAAAAAAAGTTATGGTGTTAGCAGCAAGGAAGTTTGTTTTTTTTACTTTTTCTATTCAAAGACAAAGTGGTTTTCTTTTCAACTAATAAAGGTGAGTGTGAACTATCCAAATAACTAATATGTTTAATATTGTAGTAGAAATATATTAATAATAGAAAATAAGTTCCTTCTGACAAATTTTGGCACTCTTCTCATTGACTAACTCCACATAATTTTTAACAACTATGATTTCTATTCCTATATTTAATATTTTTTACCTGATTATGAGCTGCAATCATCAGAGCATTATAGCTTCAAGCTCATGCATAGCTGACCATATTAAAAAGTGGCCCCCATAATAATTTCACTTGTTGGGTTTTGGACCACCTTCATAATAGACCACATTTTTGTCATTTTTGTCAAAAATGAGAGGTGAGTATAATAATTGTTGCAATGCCTTTTCACATGATGTACTATTAAAAATGATTCCTTGGCAAACCATGCCAAACAATAAAATTCAGTCCAGTCATTTTTGTATGAGGTGTGGAAGTTTATTTATATTCAATTTGGAAGAAAATCAGCCATTCTAAAGGAGGTTAATAGTTGTTAAACCTCTTGGGAGGCAGGGTGCATGTGTGTTTCTTGTTTTTCTTCATGTTTTTGCATTGCATTTCACATAATGCAAGAAACAAATATGGATCAGGCCCAAGGTTAGATGCATGCATAGAGGTGGGGGTGGTGTGGTGTGCATGGAGAACTTCCAAAAGTATTTTTCATAACAATGCATGTTAGAAATCACAATACAGTATTAAATACTTAAAACCATTTACACATCACTATTAAAATAGCTAATTTCAAAGCTTTACACAGTACATTGCTCTAATTTAAGGTCCTTTTATTTAAAATACAGGCAATACCACATCAGATACCCAAGACATTTAGGACTAGCTAGCAGGCTCCAGGATGCTAATCTGTACCTGTAGCCATTTGGACTCATCTTTTAGTTCAGGTAATAACATTCCTTTAATATCAGTGTACATAATAATTGTAACAGAACTGAAATTAAACTTCTCTTGCAGCCATTATGAAAAATTTTGATGAGAGGAGCTTGGTTGAATCAACTCATGTAAACAGCCCCTAAGATTTCCTTTTAGATGTGCCAAATGACTGCAAGATTACTCCAAAATTTCTGTTAAAAAATACAATAAGCATTTAGCAAAAAATACATCAAAAATATATAAATACAGCACTGCATCATGCTGTTGTGCAGTGCTGGTGCAAGGAAAATATTTTGGTTTTTACAGGAAATGTTTCAGGAAAAAGACAAGAATGAAATATTTAGCTTTGTCAACCAACATTCATTGCACTAAGGCAGAAAAATCCCAACCAGGTTTCAAGAACTAAATGTGTTCTCTGTTTTCTCTTTCTTTACAGTATACACTACAGTACATGGTTTGATTGACAGATATATATGGCAACAAAATACAATTGATGCTATTGTAAGTACAGGTATATGTGAGTAAATGCATGAAAAAATAAGAACTTAATTAATTGGCAGTTTAATTTAAACAGGTTTCATTTATTAGAAACTAAATACCATGTATATTTGTCTTAATTTTCTTTTTATATAGCTTAATGGCACTTGGGCTTAACAAGAAGCTATGATAATAGGATATACATGTAAGTATTTTTCTTTATAGCACTGGCTTCACATGGGGATAATTCATAGCTGATAGCAATTTATAACTATAAAAAACTGATATTTGTGTTTCTTCATTACTGAGTTCACTTTGTAAATTTCAGTTTGGCCAGACAAGAAGAAATATATTAATTAGAAGAATTTGCTTAGCATTCAACACATGTGGCTGGAAAATAATAGAAATTGGAGTCTGTTTACGAATCACTAATCAACTGTGTTTCTTTTTCTCTTTTAAATTTTAATAGAAATGACATAGTTTGGAAGAGAATTTCAAAACTGCGACCTGGAGATCAACTCATAGACAGAGTAGTTTGGCAATGAGAAACTTGGATTTTGAATATTAAAAGACTATTACAACTTGCAAGCAAATATATCGCATCCTAACATTGTTTACTTCGGGTTTTTGTTTTTATACATATAAAAGAACATATATCTTTTTTCATTGTTCTAAAACACATGATATGTACGTTTAAACAGAATAAAGTTTTTACATACCTGTTTCAGTTGCAGAGTTTTATTTGTCTCCATCTCGAACCCGTTTCTTCTGTACTGTGTCGAGTTTTTCGATAGCTTGTGATTTGCTAGTCTCCTTCGCAGCTGTTTTTCTGCCTGTGCTATTCTTCGGTCCTAGGAAAAATAGGATCGAAGAACAGGATCGCCATAAGAACGCCTGCGAAGGAGACTAGCTCTTCGCTCGTTGTCGAAGGCTCGAATTTCGAAGCAACCGGGGTAAATTTTCGTACCGGAGTTTTTTACGTCCAGGAAAACATCCCTGATACAGCCTGTTGCAACAACATTGTTCACGTCTGTTGGCACAGTAAAAACAGGATTGTTATCAGGCATGATAAACACTGTTAGAACAGCATTGTTCACGCCTGTTGATTCATCATCCGTGAACATTGTTGTTCGAACAGGCATGAACAGCACTGTTGACAATACTGTTCACAGGGTGCAGCACAGCATTGTTCACGGCTGTTCCGAACAACAATGTTCACGCATGTTGACAACTTGCAACAGGCTGTGCGTTTTTATGCGTGTAGGTGGGAATTTGAAATTTGGTCAGTGGTTGCACGTTAAAAAATCTCATTCTAGCCATCTCTTCAAAAGCAGCAGTATAATTGTTAAATATATATAATTGTTTGGGCATCTTATATCTTCTTTAAAATAGTTTCATGGTCGACCTAACCTATAGTGGTATTTTATATATGCTGCTTATATAAAAGGTTACATTAAGAAAAGCAGAATATAAAAAACTTCATGGTAGTGAATTTTTTGTTGTCTATAAATGAAATATTTCAAACAAAATCTTTTAATAGAGCCTTGACAGTCCCAGACAGTGGAGCATTTGATTGTGTTTTCGGTTTGCATAGTGGGGAATTTGACCAAATTTTTTTGGAAAAGTCAAATTTCTGGGGGTTTACCCGGGGGTGGGGTGGGGATGATTTGTTAACGATTAATCGATTGCCGAAAAAGAGTCAATTACAGCTCTAGATATATTTTATTGTTTATTTTTAAGTGGCCAAAGTTCCAGTTTCCATGCATGCAAATACTGCATTGTTACACTATATTTGACACCTGAATTTCCAATTTGTCCCCATTTCTATTAAAGTTTCCAATAAGTGCTTCCAAAGAAATTTTCTTGCACACGCCGAGGGGGGGAGGGTGGCATGCCCCTCCCCTCCCCCCTAAATATGCCATCACTTCTAGTAGCAAGTACTATTAATGAATCCTAACCAATATCTTTTGTTAGGTAGTTAATGATGATGATGATGATGAATCTGAAATAATTCCTCAGATAAACGCATTGGAAATTAAAAATAAACCAGAACAAAAAATTACCAGGGCTCAAAAGAGAAGGGTAAGTTTTATCAATAATAAGTATTGACATGTTGCTTCATTCCGAGCAACCAATCAAATGTGTATTTCAATTAAACAAACTTTGAACTTCCCAATGAACTTGCAAAGTTCAGACAGAATAAACTTCCAAAGATTTTGGTTATTTAAGGTGGGGTAAATGTCTATTATATATATATATATATATATATATATATATATATATATATATATATATATATATATGTTTAAACAGAATTTATTTTTTCTGTACCTAAAGGATAAAAAGGCTGCTTTGGAAAAGGAAAGGGAACAAAGAATTAAAGAAGCAGAAGCAGAAAATATTTATTCAGCCAGAAATGTGGAACAAGAAAAATTAAAAGCTTTATTGATGCCAATGGGACTTGTGATCAATGAGGTGAGAATCATTTTAGAAATGTGCTAAACTCAGTTATGCCCTGTTTACATGAAGCAGATTGAGTGTTCAAGTCAGATCTCGCATGTTATTTATCCTTGTTGTGTTTACATGAAGAAGATTGAAAGTTTTTGATCTGATTGAAATGAACGGCTGAAGTCAATCCAATTGAGTGGAAGTCAATCCACTTGAGTGGATTGACTTGAGATTCAAGCAAGGATCGACTTGAATGTCTCCAAACTGATTCATTTAAACACGGTTTGACTTGAAAATGACTTGATACGCATGAGTGAAGTTGGTGCATGTCGTGCTAAACTGCAGACATTGAGGGAAGCACAGAAAATAGTTTAAAACATTAATGTTCCTAGCAGATTGGATTCTCCATTAACCTGTGCTCAGATTGACTTCACTAGTGTTTTTCGATTGGATTGGACTGTCAATAAACCGAACCTAATATGGGGGAAAGGTCTTTAAACTACCATCTTGAATAGCGTTCCCTCGTGATGATGTATTGTCCACTTGTATTACCCACAATTCTTGCAGTCCGAACAATAGATAATGGCTCATTTGCAATCATGTGAAAGTCAATTTTGGTTTGTTTGTCCACTTTTTTGGCTATTAATAGCAGCTCGACAGTACGCTATTGGTCATGCACCTTCTGTCAGTCATTGATATAGGACACCTGCAGTCCAGTTATATATAGGTCAGTGATAAATCCCATTGCAATTGGCTTTGATTGTAATAAAAAAAAACACACACACACACAAAAAAAAAACATGCTTGCACCACATTTGTCAAGCTCTAATAATCTCAATATTTTTTGAGCCTTATAAAGTTAAACATCTACTGAATGTATGTTACTGTTTTTAATGTTATTTATATTACAATTTTTTTTCTTAGATTCCACCTGATGGCCATTGGTAAGAAATTTAAAAAAATACATTTAATTAAAATAAATTTATGTATTTTATATCCTGGGGTTGGATTTAGTTTTTCAAATTCTTTTTTATTTGCTTGTTATTTCCTATTAAACTTTATTACTAAGAATCTTTTTTTATTTATTTATTTGCTTTGATAAGCTTGTATAATGCTATTGCTGATCAACTACAGAGATTAAACATTCAGGTTTGTTTGTTGAAGTTGAGTTGTTTCTATTAATAACAGTACAGTACAGTATTGTATTGTATTGTATTGTATTGTATTGTATTGTATTGTATTGTATTGTATTGTATTACAAGAGTACTAAAACATGGCTTAGAGTAAATACTAGTATTGCCTCAGAGAGCTCAGCGAAAGATTTTAACCCATTCCTGCCTGAGCTGGCTAAAAACAGCATCTTCATTGTTTTACTGTCTAACACCAGATAATATTCATCAAAGAGAGAACCCTCAGTTATTGTCTAGGCAGCAAAAGGTTAACAAGAGATTAACCCACTCTTGCCTAGTTGCCTGAGCTGGTCAAAATGGCCTCTTTATTGTTTTACGCTGTCTAATATCAGATGATATTTATCAAAGAGTGAGAAAACCCTCAGTTATTGTCTAGGCAGCAAAAGCTTAACAAGAGAATTTAACCCACTCTTGCCTGAGCTGGTCCAAAACGGCCCCTTTTTTGTTTTACTCTGTCTCAGTGGTGGACACTTGACGAAATATTGGTCAAGGGGGGTGCGGGGGCATGCCCCCCCCCCCTGGAAATTTTTTAAAATTTGGATCTCTGAAATGGCATTTGCAGCATTCTGAGAACACATTTTGTAAAAAATTTTAGGTTTTCAAAACACTATTTTGATGGTGCATTTTGTTATAAATCATATGCTAAGCATAAAAAAACAACCTTTCAGAGAAAATATTCTAGATGATTATCTACATTTGTGAATGGAATTGCAAGGTGGTTTAATTAACACGCCACCAATGACAATGTAACATTTCTTCACTAGGCGAGTGAAATCCACATATTTCTTTTAAAATAAATAAATATCAGAATTTGATCAGTCTATGCATAGTTCATCTATGACTCCGTTCTGCACACGCTTTTGTTTCGTTAACATATTCTATTCTTGTACAAATAAAAGTAGAAATTCTACTTTTATTTGTACGAGAAACATGTTTATAGGCATGAAAACTTTCTTGTGCTTCCACTTTTCAAAATGAAAGCTTCAGCTAAAATTATTGGGGGGGGGCGATCGCCCCTCACTCCCCCTAGTGTCCGCCACTGCTCTGTCTAACACCAGATTATTTTACAGTGCTCATCAAAGAGAGAGCCCTCACAAGATCTAGGCAGTGATGAGTTAAAGCTTTTTTAAATGTATGTCTTGTGCTTGTGTTCATTTTTACAGCATGATTACAAAAGTCTTCGTCAGCTAGCTGCCAAATACATGATAGAACACAAGCAAGACTTTATTCCTTTCCTCATTAACCAACGCACTGGTGACTGCTATTCACCTGGTATGAATTGTTATAATGAATTGTAAAGGCAGTTTTCCACTAGGCGAAAAATGTCGCATGAAGTGACATTTTCTTTTGTCTCGTAAGCTCTCAAGTGGAACTAATTAGCCAAGACAAAAGAAAAATGTCGAGTCGGTCGACAAATGTCGCCTAGTGGAAAACCACCTTAAGGCTGACTGGGAAAAGGTTTTCAGGTTTTATCTTACAAGTATTCTTTTCATTTCAGAAGAGTTTGTTCAATATTGTGAAGACATCACTGAGACTACAACATGGGGTGGACAAGTGGAGGTTAGTTAACAGTATGGGAACTTTTTGGTTAGGTTAAATAAGATAAACTTTGTCTTAGTATTGTTGGTGTGCACATTACATCATTGTTGCCATGTTGGATGAATTTGACAGAAGTTATTCATCATGTGCAATTTATTATAATTTCATCCAACATGGTGAAAATATCGTTGTCCTTCGAATCTCAAGGGATCGGTTGCACACCACCTGTTCAATTTTTTCAACCTTACCTCTGCTAACCCTATTTTACACATTTAATTACTAGGGCCATATTAAAGTTTTTATGTACAAAAATGTGGTTGAAATTTTTAAAGAGATTTGAAGAGATTGTTAATCGATTTTTTTTCCTGCTGTGCTGTAGATCCAGGCAATAGCAAGCTCTTTACAACTCCATGTGAAAATATTTCAAGCTATGGGCCCAGTTATTGAAATTGGAAGACAATGTAAAAATGAAGAAATTCTATTATCGTAAGTATATACATGTATTTCTTTATTGATTTGCGGATACACCATGTTGATTAGAATTAAATTTTATTACTGAGCTTTTGTCCCATGTGCATGTGTGGCTAAATGGAGGACTGTGATTGGATGATAAAAATAGTAACAGTGGTGTAGAGTTACCAGATGGAGTTACTCTAGCTCCCAGAGCCCACATTCCCGTTTATGCGCTTCAACATCTGAAATTCTGGTAGTAAGTGTTCAGGTAGTTGTATTAAATATACAACAAAGTTTTATCTACTGGTAGTATCCTATTCTATATTTGAAGACGAAGCCAGCTGTGTTTAGTCAACGATGGGTTCTACACGTTGATGGATTCACCATCATTATAGTGCTAATCTTTAAATTTAACACATGTTGAAAGTCAAGTGTCAAGGCAGAGCAGACCAGACTCATGCATAAATCTCTTTCCAGACTTTCTTAATAAAGTCCTTTTCAAACATTTTTGACCTTTCGACATTTTTGACCTTTCGGTTCCTCGTTGAAAAGGACTTTTCCCACCTGCAGCGCACCAAAATTTACCCGTGAATTTTTCGACCGGTGACGTAATCTGGGAAGTAATTATATTCAGGCTAAATTGCTATTTTTCATGATGTCTTATGGCCCATTTCCACTCAGGAGAATTTTCCTTGGACAGGACATTTTCTTTTGTCTCAAACTCATTAGTTCTGCCCAAGAGCTCACAAGACAAAGGGAAATTTCCTGTGCAAGGAAAATTCTCCTGAGTGGAAATGGGCCATTACACTGCTAAAGTCAACCGAAAAAGTTTTCGGCTGACTCGAGCGGGATTTGAACTCGGTGGAGCGGCGGACCGGAATCCCGAAGGTGCGAGTTCAAATCCCGCTCGAGTCAGCCGAAAACTTTTTCGGTTGACTTTAGCAGTGTAAGACATCATGAAAAATTTTCTCATGTCTCTGAGGATGATTCTGAACTAAATTGCTATGCAAGTGCTATCTTCGGAAGTTATACTGCCGAAACAGAGAACGTAGGAGTGTAACGTTTCGAGCGAAGGCCCTTCGTCAGAGAGAAACGTAAAGAGTGTTAACGAGCTTATAAAAAAACTAATAATACTGTGTTTACACGTCATCTGATAACAGACTTTTGAAAGCATCACAAATCTGTTTGAAAAGACATTGTCATTGATTGAACATTGAATTTGCAACGTTTCAAAGATGACATGGTGGGGCAGACACGTGTAGTATCGCTCCTATACATTTATCATTACGAAAACCCGACCCCACCCCCGCACCCAGGATAAATATCCACTCCTACATTTATCATTAGGGGTTTTCAGATGCTAGGACGACGACGGCGGTTAAAAGCAAGTATTATACAATTTAAAGAAGTGGCGATTAACTGATTATAATACAAAAGATGTTACTCCACCATTTTAAGTGTCCTCTCAAATAAGAGAAACTTAATTTTCGTTTCATATACACTTTAATACATGTATATCTCAAACTCATTAATAATTCATGAGGAAAACACAAAGGAAATCAGTACCGTGTCTGTGGTTTGGATATCGGAGGAAGAAATAACATAAATTAAACAAACTTTTACTTTGATTTTCTCTTTAAATACTGATTTGTTTGAGATGTTATATCATACACGAGGAGGAGTGTTTCATCAGGATACCGTATTTACTCGTTTAAGCGCCGCGGCGCTCTTTAAATTTTTAGCATTTTTAGTGTTTCGGATGCGGCGCTTATTTGAGGGCGGCGCTCTTTAAAAATTATTTTATTTGTAAACGATAACAAGAAATCTTATCAACAAAATAAACATGTTTCAGATGTTATCTAGTCATTCACATTGAAATATACTCACTTTGAACATATAAACACTGTAATACAGGACAATAAATTTCCGAGGCTGTTTATAGTTGCTTTTTAGTTTGGCTTCTCGAACAATTCTGTCTGACGGTGCTTCGATTAAGCACCGCATTGTTGTGAATGAGTGCGGCGCTTATTCGAGGGCGGCGCTCTTTAATATTTTTGCTCTCATATGCGGCGCCAATCTCGTTCCCAGAGCCCACGTTCCCCTTACCCAGCGGGCGGGAAACGAGAGACTCTGGGATAATCCGTTCACGCCATCACAGGATTCTTGTTATCCGGAAGAAGAATTATATAGAGTTCACTGTGTTCATCAGCCAATGAAATATCGATGTGAAACGGATTATCCCAGAGTCTCTCGTTTCC
The DNA here is from genome assembly GCA_964035015.1 of Corallium rubrum. NCBI lineage: Eukaryota > Metazoa > Cnidaria > Anthozoa > Scleralcyonacea > Coralliidae > Corallium > Corallium rubrum. The sequence goes on along the minus strand of OZ035999.1, from coordinate 6,472,933 downwards.
CAGGTGGGGAACCGGTGGGCTCTGGGAACGAGATTGATGCGGCGCTTAATCGGGGGCGGCGGTTAAACGAGTAAATACGGTATCCAAACACTTCGAAATTTGTTCAAAAACCTTGGCTTCGTCTCGGTTTTCAACAAACGTCTCAGTGTTTGGATATCCTGATGAAACACTCCTCCGAGTGTATGATATATTCCATAATCGTTCCTTTCCCGTAGATATCACCAACATGCGTTTGGGTTAGGCAATCACTACAACTCTGTCGTTAATGGCAAAGATTCATAAACTGAAGGACTACCTCTTGAAGGAGCAAAGGACTTCAGATATTTGAACATTTATATTTCATTTTTTCCCCTCCTGAGATGTTGGTAACATATTAGCCATAGTTAAAGCAACATAATTTTAATTCATTAGCTAGCATATTATTTTTTAAAATGTACAAAAAAATATTTAAAAGTACTCTTAAAACTTATAAACAAAGACATTATTGTATTGTTGTATATAGGCGTTTATTTTAGTTAATATTTTCTGTATGTAGTTAGTTTTCATTTTCTTTAAAGTGTTTATAAACCTAAATATAATATTACTGCATATGAATTCTATTTAATGTGTATAGTTGAATGCCAAAATATTTTTTGATTTGAACTTTTATTTGTTGTTATATTGAGGTTTGTATTTCCAAAATGGTAATGGATGACGTCTATGTAGGCACAATTTGCATACACTGTGTTCCGTTACAGCAGAAATATTACCCAATTCACATGTTAATGGAATACTTGAATAGTATATTCTATCTTTTATCATTTTTTTCATTAAAATCTTAGATAGACGTTATCCTCATTACCATTTTGGAAATACAAACCTCAATATAATTAACAATTAGATTATGAGCTCGAAATTTCTGAGTGAATAGTTGACGAGAGCGGAGCTCGAGTCAACTATCATCTCGTAGAAATTTCGAGCTCATAATCTAATTGTTAATTAGTAGAAACTAACTTGTGTACCTTAGTTCTTCCAAATTATTTCAAAAAAGGAAGCATAACCATTGTTTCTGTGCGAAAACCAAGGCAAAACAATCTGTCACTCCTCGTGTCCTCCATGTTGTTTTACTGCATGGCCGCGCGAGTACTGGTACTCAATTTGTTACTCGCTATCTATCGACGAATAGATATCGAGTAGAGTAGCCAATCAGATTGCAGCATTTTAGTATTCTATTGCAAATGCTGCAATCTGATTGGCTACTCTATTCGATATCTATTCGTCGATCGAGCTCATAATCTAATTGTTAAATAGAAGTTCAAGTCAGAAAATATTTTGGCATTCAACAACTATTCATGGTACATAGAATCCAGATCAGTAATATCTTATTTGAGTTTACTGGCACTCTAATGTTCACAATTTCCCTTTAATATTTACATATAGTGCGAGTTTTAAGATCATTAATAGAAGAAAGTCAATCCTTTTGGCTCTGTAATAATACGACTTCTTTGTGAATAAAACTTATATTACAATTAATCTTTACTTATTAATTATTTGAAAGTTTTCATGGCGATAATGTGATATAAAGAAGTTTTGTGGAAACACCACGTAAAATATTTCTTTGCTAAGCTTTCGGGCTGTTGACTCAGTGTGACGACTTATTTATAATCTTCACTTGACATGCTTTTCAAGGGTTTATGCAGCGAAAAGAAGTTTGGGAGATACTCTTTTATTTAAAAGAACTTTTGAAGTTATAAAGATTGATGCTTGCAGCTCTTCCATATCTCACTTCGTTCTTTAGATACTGAGATTTGCGTGATATGCAAATAATATGCAAATAATATACAATTATTGGATGAGGTGAGCATGATATCAAGAATTATCAAGGATGATGTTTGTGTTACCTGCCGAAGCCGAAGGCTGAGGCGGATAACACAAACAGAGGCCTTGATAATTCTTGATATGCGATAACCGAATTCAATAATTGTTTTATTATACAATTATAAATGTAGAAGCCTTTAGAAAGTCTTTTACAAAGTTAGGTAAAAATAGTAAATATTCATACCGTCTTCAGTTCGAGGTTCGCTAACTTTTTTCGCTGTCAAATACAATTTTCTCTTTCAAACACTTCAAACTCTAACAGCTGTATGTGTAGCTCGCTTGTTTTTTCTTGGTGGTTTTAGCGTCAACAAAACGTGCCAAATCCGCAGAATTAATCCGCTTCTGATCTTCACTCCTAAGGACGGCCGCCATGTTTGTTTTGTTCAAACCGCTGGCCAGCGCGTCATAGCTACAGATAATTTTTGATATTTAGGTTGTTAGCCAATCAAAATCGAGATTGTATCAGTATTGTATAATAACATCACTTAGACGTCACACTGTATAATGACTTGTTGGAAAATCATGTCTGTATATTGCAATAATTCAAGTAAATCACTTAAAACATTTCATGTACAGTTAAAAGTGATTTTGTTAAATAATCTCAAATTGATATTCAAGATTTTCCAACAAGTCATTATACAGTGTGACGTGTAAGTGATGTTATTTACATATAATAAAACAAATCGCGATATCTAAAGAACTAAGAAGAGCTTCAAATGTCAATCTTTATAACTTCAGAACTCCTTTGAAATAAGAAAGTCTCTTCCGAACTTATTTTTCGCTGCATATAAGCCCTTTAATTCTTTGTTCAAAACATTTAAATTTGTAATTTTGGTGCTACAATATCTTTTGTATATGGTGGAGAATTCCGAATCTTAATATTGGTCAGTGTCCGAAATGATGAATAAACCGTTGAAATGTTTTTGCGGAACTTGAGAAACTTGGAGAGGTTTAGTAGGGGCCATGAGATTAGGATTGCTGCTTGTCAGTATATTTCGAATGGTAGTGATTGCACCTAGAATCTTGAAAAGTGTACCACTCTCGTTCCAATAAAACTGAGAAAAGTATTCATACTTTTTCTAGCGCCCCCCCCCCCCCCCCCCCCCGTAAGTAGCGGCCCCCAAGTCATCCCTTGATTGACTCGAAAGTGTTAAGTTTCAACTATCAACGTATAAGGAAAAACTAAAGCATATATTAAGTGTGGTAAATAGGAAGGAACAAAGAAGAATATTCCCACAGTATGTTAACGTATTTTACTACCGGAAAGTAGCGGCCCCCCGTAAGTAGCGGCCCCCAACAGCGGATAAAACTGAAAGTAAGGGGGGCCGCTACTTTCGGGATTCTACGGTACCGACCAAATGCTGATTCATAATTCCAGAAAAGCAAAGAAAAGCCGGCAAAAGGTAAGCGAACATAATATGCTAAATTTGTGACTTAATAATCCTGTGTTTCCTAGTAGTGGCATGCGATATATAGTTTTCTTGTTTTAATTTTGAAAGTGGTTAAATTAAGTTAAAATTGTATTTTTTAGATCATGATCTTCAATGGTCTTTAAGCAATCCAGAATTAACAATAAAACTGAAGAAAAGAAAAATATGCATTGGTACATTGGTAAGGCAACTAGAATTTTCGCTTTTTTTTGCATTTGTCTTTTTATGCCAGATAGGGAAACTTCAAGTTTTTCAAGGCTACAAAGCCTTTATTTATCGTACAGTTTCATATTTGAGCCTTCTTTCAAAAGTTGAAAAATTAGTTCTAATTTGTCAAATCATTTAGGATTTCCTCCCTTTACATTTTCACCGGTTTTTCAACTTTTTATGATCAAAATATGCATTATATATTTGCAGCTTCTGTACCTACGAGAAGCCTTTATTTCAGCAAGCATTTGAAAAAGTTTCGAAAAATTAAAGAAATGAAGGATTAAAGACCATCAAAAGTTTAAACAATTTGAAAAATCTGAAGAATTCGAAAAATTTCTTCATTTTCAAAAATCTGAGAAAATGTGAACAAATCGATCAAAATATAAAGGGTTTACCCTTTACTTTTTGACCGATTTTGGTCACTTTTGAAACTTTTGAGTTAGGGTCAAAAACGGTTAAATAAAGTCGTTTTAGACCTGTTAAAAGGAGAAGGCTGTATTTTGGCTAAAAAAAATATTTTTTTATTTTTTCAAAAATATCCGGAGAAAAAAAGGAAAGGGGTTAGCCTTTACTTTTTGACCGATTTTGGTCACTTTTGAAACCTTTGAGTTAGGGTCAAAAACGGTTAAATAAAGTCGTTTTAGACCTGTTAAAAGGAGAAGGCTGTATTTTGGCTAAAAAGTTTTTTTTTAATTTTTTAAAAAATATCAGGATTTTCCCCAAAATTTGTTTTTAGCCCAAAATACAGCATTCTCCTTTTAACAGAAGGTCTAAAACGACTTTATTTAACCGTTTTTGTTTCGTTCCCCGCAGGAACGAAACTGTTACTGTATTAGCTTTCCATTGACATCACAAAAGAAACTGTCATCACAGATGAAAATCGTCCAATCGTAGTGCAGTGTTGTTGACATAACTGTGATCTTATCCAATGAAATCAAAATTCCGCATAAAAAATTTAGTTGGAGGCGTGGTTAAACGCCAAAACGAAGTGAAAATATTGCTGATCTAGAGTAATTTGAAGACGTAAACAATCCCGTGCGAAGCGAATCATCAATCTTGTGCTGTAGAAAGTAGAAACTTTCTCCTCGTTGAACTCGAGAATGCATTCGTTATGTATGGCAACTGCGCGTTCCAAAAGGTCGGTCGCACTGTTTCACGCGTGTCTAATAATTTTAAAATATAGCTATTTTATGAACAATGTCAATAGTTTGAGGCTTATCATTCATTTGTGGCCCATCTAAATGGATTATTCTGATTCGAGAATTAAACTATGACCTATGACGACGAAAATGATGATAGTCCGTTATTGACCTAATTTATATTGATCCTTTTGGCCTTGGAAATTTATGGATTTGCTATTGGCGATTATTCAATAAATACCGCGGTGTCATAAATAAATCAGCTGCATGAAATTTAAATGCGACGTGCTAGCGTCTCGCAATTTTCCCAAGAAAGCAATTATTTTGGTAACGTTTTATTTTCCTCCTATAGACGGTCAGAAGAGTATTGCTACTGAATAGAAGATTTACGTTGCCAAAATAATTGCGTTCTCACGAAAATCGCGAGACCGCTAGCACGTCACATTTAAATTCAGTCGAATTTATGCGACTGCGAATAACCTGAAATAATCAATAGAGCCTGCCATCCGGACTGCGGAGGAGAGTAATCCGTCATGATCAGACGGTACAACGTCTGAAATGTGTGTTCGTTTTATTAGACGAAGCTTAAATTATTTTTTTGTAGTTTTATTATAATCTTCTCGCTTCAGTATATTTCTAGTTTGTTTATATGCAAAACAAAAATCGTCTAAATTAAATTTGTCGTATGAAACGCAGGCGCGTAGTAAAAATTGTCGCGCCAGTCTACATGGGGGAAATAATTAGTTGAGCTAAAATTCGTCATTGCTGTTGAAACAGACCCTCATAAACGACTGACCGGAACGAAACAGCTATTTCTTTTAAGAAATAGTTTCTTGTTGACCCTAACTCAAAGGTTTCAAAAGTGACCAAAATCGGTCAAAAAGTAAAGGCTAACCCCTTTAATTTATTTTTTTCTGAATCATTTAAAAAAAATCAAAATAAATATTTTTAGCCAAAATACAGCCTTCTCCTTTTAACAGAAGGTCTAAAACGACTTTATTTAACCGTTTTTGACCCTAACTCAAAGGTTTCAAAAGTGACCAAAATCGGTCAAAAAGTAAAGGCTAACCCCTTTACTTTTTTTCCCCAGATATTTTTCAAAAAATCCAAAAAAATGTTTTTAGCCAAAATACAGCCTTTTCCTTTTAACAGAAGATCAAAAACGACTCTATTTAACCGTTTTTGACCCTAACTCAGAGGTTTCAAAAGTGACCAAAATCAGTCAAAAAGTAAAGGCTAACCCCTTTACTTTTTCCCCCCGGATATTTTTCAAACAATAAAAAAAATATTTTTTAGCCAAAATACAGCCTTCTCCTTTTAACAGAAGGTCTAAAACGACTTTATTTAACCGTTTTTGACCCTAACTCAAAGGTTTCAAAAGTTACCAAAATCGGTCAAAAAGTAAAGGCTAACCCCTTTACTTTTTTTTCCGGATATTTTTCAAACAAAAAAAATTTTTTTTAGCCAAAATACAGCCTTCTCCTTTGAACAGAAGGTCTAAAACGACCTTATTTAACCGTTTTTGACCTTAACTCAAAGGTTTCAAAAGTGACCAAAATCGGTCAAAAAGTAAAGGCTAACCCCTTTACTTTTTTTCCCCAGATATTTTTCAAAAAATCCAAAAAAATGTTTTTAGCCCAAATACAGCCTTCTCCTTTTAACAGAAGGTCTAAAACGACTTTATTTAACCGTTTTTGACCCTAACTCAAAGGTTTCAAAAGTTACCAAAATCGGTCAAAAAGTAAAGGCTAACCCCTTTACTTTTTTTCCCCAGATATTTTTCAAAAAATCCAAAAAAATGTTTTTAGCCCAAATACAGCCTTCTCCTTTTAACAGAAGGTCTAAAACGACTTTATTTAACCGTTTTTGACCCTAACTCAAAGGTTTCAAAGGTGACCAAAATCGGTCAAAAAGTAAAGGCTAAAAAGGCTAACCCCTTTATTTATATTTCCCCGGATATTTTTCAAAAAATCAAAAAAAATGTTTTTAGCCAAAATACAGCCATCTCCTTTTAACAGAAGGTCTAAAACGACTTTATTTAACCGTTTTTGACCCTAACTCAAAGGTTTCAAAGGTGACCAAAATCGGTCAAAAAGTAAAGGCTAAAAAGGCTAACCCCTTTATTTATATTTCCCCGGATATTTTTCAAAAAATCAAAAAAAATGTTTTTAGCCAAAATACAGCCTTTTCCTTTTAACAGAAGGTCTAAAACGACTTTATTTAACCGTTTTTGACCCTAACTCAAAGGTTTCAAAAGTTACCAAAATCGGTCAAAAAGTAAAGGCTAAGCCCTTTACTTTTTTTCCCCAGATATTTTTCAAAAAATCCAAAAAAATGTTTTTAGCCAAAATACAGCCTTCTCCTTTTAACAGAAGGTCTAAAACGACCTTATTTAACCGTTTTTGACCTTAACTCAAAGGTTTCAAAAGTGACCAAAATCGGTCAAAAAGTAAAGGCTAACCCCTTTACTTTTTTTCCCCAGATATTTTTCAAAAAATCCAAAAAAATGTTTTTAGCCCAAATACAGCCTTCTCCTTTTAACAGAAGATCTAAAACGACTTTATTTAACCGTTTTTGACCCTAACTCAAAGGTTTCAAAGGTGACCAAAATCGGTCAAAAAGTAAAGGCTAAAAAGGCTAACCCCTTTACTTTTTTTTTCCGGATATTTTTCAAAAAATCAAAAAAAATGTTTTTAGCCAAAATACAGCCATCTCCTTTTAACAGAAGGTCTAAAACGACTTTATTTAACCGTTTTTGACCCTAACTCAAAGGTTTCAAAAGTGACCAAAATCGGTCAAAAAGTAAAGGCTAACCCCTTTACTTTTTTTTTCCGGATATTTTTCAAAAAATAAAAAAAATTTTTTTTAGCCCAAATACAGCCTTCTCCTTTTAACAGAAGGTCTGAATGGACTTTATTTAACCGTTTTTGACCCTAACTCAAAGGTTTCAAAAGTGACCAAAATCGGTCAAAAAGTAAAGGCTAACCCCTTTACTTTTTTCCCCAGATATTTATAAAAAAATCAAAATAAATATTTTTAGCCCAAATACAGCCTTCTCCTTTTAACAGAAGGTCTAAAACGACTTTATTTAACCGTTTTTGACCCTAACTCAAAGGTTTCAAAAGTGACCAAAATCGGTCAAAAAGTAAAGGCTAACCCCTTTACTTTTTTTCCCCAGATATTTTTCAAAAAATCCAAAAAAATGTTTTTAGCCCAAATACAGCCTTCTCCTTTTAACAGAAGGTCTAAAACGACTTTATTTAACCGTTTTTGACCCTAACTCAAAGGTTTCAAAGGTGACCAAAATCGGTCAAAAAGTAAAGGCTAAAAAGGCTAACCCCTTTATTTATATTTCCCCGGATATTTTTCAAAAAATCAAAAAAAATGTTTTTAGCCAAAATACAGCCATCTCCTTTTAACAGAAGGTCTAAAACGACTTTATTTAACCGTTTTTGACCCTAACTCAAAGGTTTCAAAAGTGACCAAAATCGGTCAAAAAGTAAAGGCTAAAAAGGCTAACCCCTTTATTTATATTTCCCCGGATATTTTTCAAAAAATCAAAAAAAATGTTTTTAGCCAAAATACAGCCTTTTCCTTTTAACAGAAGATCAAAAACGACTCTATTTAACCGTTTTTGACCCTAACTCAGAGGTTTCAAAAGTGACCAAAATCAGTCAAAAAGTAAAGGCTAACCCCTTTACTTTTTCCCCCGGATATTTTTCAAACAATAAAAAAAATTTTTTTTAGCCAAAATACAGCCTTCTCCTTTGAACAGAAGGTCTAAAACGACCTTATTTAACCGTTTTTGACCTTAACTCAAAGGTTTCAAAAGTGACCAAAATCGGTCAAAAAGTAAAGGCTAACCCCTTTACTTTTTTTCCCCAGATATTTTTCAAAAAATCCAAAAAAATGTTTTTAGCCCAAATACAGCCTTCTCCTTTTAACAGAAGATCTAAAACGACTTTATTTAACCGCTTTTGACCCTACTCAAAGGTTTCAAAGGTGACCAAAATCGGTCAAAAAGTAAAGGCTAAAAAGGCTAACCCCTTTATTTATATTTCCCCGGATATTTTTCAAAAAATCAAAAAAAATGTTTTTAGCCAAAATACAGCCATCTCCTTTTAACAGAAGGTCTAAAACGACTTTATTTAACCGTTTTTGACCCTAACTCAAAGGTTTCAAAAGTGACCAAAATCGGTCAAAAAGTAAAGGCTAACCCCTTTACTTTTTTTTTCCGGATATTTTTCAAAAAATAAAAAAAATTTTTTTTAGCCCAAATACAGCCTTCTCCTTTTAACAGAAGGTCTGAATGGACTTTATTTAACCGTTTTTGACCCTAACTCAAAGGTTTCAAAAGTGACCAAAATCGGTCAAAAAGTAAAGGCTAACCCCTTTACTTTTTTTCCCCAGATATTTTTCAAAAAATCCAAAAAAATGTTTTTAGCCCAAATACAGCCTTCTCCTTTTAACAGAAGATCTAAAACGACTTTATTTAACCGTTTTTGACCCTAACTCAAAGGTTTCAAAGGTGACCAAAATCGGTCAAAAAGTAAAGGCTAAAAAGGCTAACCCCTTTATTTATATTTCCCCGGATATTTTTCAAAAAATCAAAAAAAATGTTTTTAGCCAAAATACAGCCATCTCCTTTTAACAGAAGGTCTAAAACGACTTTATTTAACCGTTTTTGACCCTAACTCAAAGGTTTCAAAAGTGACCAAAATCGGTCAAAAAGTAAAGGCTAACCCCTTTAATTTATTTTTTTCTGAATCATTTAAAAAAAATCAAAATAAATTTTTTTAGCCCAAATACAGCCTTCTCCTTTTAACAGAAGGTCTGAATGGACTTTATTTAACCGTTTTTGACCCTAACTCAAAGGTTTCAAAAGTGACCAAAATCGGTCAAAAAGTAAAGGCTAACCCCTTTAATTTATTTTTTTCTGAATCATTTAAAAAAAATCAAAATAAATATTTTTAGCCAAAATACAGCCTTCTCCTTTTAACAGAAGGTCTAAAACGACTTTATTTAACCGTTTTTGACCCTAACTCAAAGGTTTCAAAAGTTACCAAAATCGGTCAAAAAGTAAAGGCTAACCCCTTTATTTTTTTCCCCAGATATTTTTCAAAAAATCCAAAAAAATGTTTTTAGCCCAAATACAGCCTTCTCCTTTTAACAGAAGGTCTAAAACGACTTTATTTAACCGTTTTTGACCCTAACTCAAAGGTTTCAAAGGTGACCAAAATCGGTCAAAAAGTAAAGGCTAAAAAGGCTAACCCCTTTATTTATATTTCCCCGGATATTTTTCAAAAAATCAAAAAAAATGTTTTTAGCCAAAATACAGCCATCTCCTTTTAACAGAAGGTCTAAAACGACTTTATTTAACCGTTTTTGACCCTAACTCAGAGGTTTCAAAGGTGACCAAAATCGGTCAAAAAGTAAAGGCTAAAAAGGCTAACCCCTTTATTTATATTTCCCCGGATATTTTTCAAAAAATAAAAAAAAATGTTTTTAGCCAAAATACAGCCTTTTCCTTTTAACAGAAGATCAAAAACGACTCTATTTAACCGTTTTTGACCCTAACTCAGAGGTTTCAAAAGTGACCAAAATCGGTCAAAAAGTAAAGGCTAACCCCTTTACTTTTTTTTCCGGATATTTTTCAAACAAAAAAAATTTTTTTTAGCCAAAATACAGCCTTCTCCTTTTAACAGAAGGTCTAAAACGACTTTATTTAACCGTTTTTGACCCTAACTCAAAGGTTTCAAAAGTGACCAAAATCGGTCAAAAAGTAAAGGCTAAGCCCTTTACCCGGATATTTTTCAAACAAAAAAATTTTTTTTTTCCTTTGAACAGAAGGTCTAAAACGACCTTATTTAACCGTTTTTGACCTTAACTTTTCAAAAGTGACCAAAATCGGTCAAAAAGTAAAAAACTTTTTTTTTATTTTTCAAAAATCCAAAAAAATGTTTTTATCCCAAATACAGCCTTCTCCTTTTAACAGAAGATCTAAAACGACTTTATTTAACCGTTTTTGACCCTAACTCAAAGGTTTCAAAGGTGACCAAAATCGGTCAAAAAGTAAAGGCTAAAAAGGCTAACCCCTTTATTTATATTTCCCCGGATATTTTTCAAAAAATCAAAAAAAATGTTTTTAGCCAAAATACAGCCATCTCCTTTTAACAGAAGGTCTAAAACGACTTTATTTAACCGTTTTTGACCCTAACTCAAAGGTTTCAAAAGTGACCAAAATCGGTCAAAAAGTAAAGGCTAACCCCTTTACTTTTTTTTTCCGGATATTTTTCAAAAAATCAAAAAAAATGTTTTTAGCCCAAATACAGCCTTCTCCTTTTAACAGAAGGTCTAAAACGACTTTATTTAACCGTTTTTGACCCTAACTCAAAGGTTTCAAAAGTGACCAAAATCGGTCAAAAAGTAAAGGCTAACCCCTTTAATTTATTTTTTTCTGAATCATTTAAAAAAAATCAAAATAAATATTTTTAGCCAAAATACAGCCTTCTCCTTTTAACAGAAGGTCTAAAACGACTTTATTTAACCGTTTTTGACCCTAACTCAAAGGTTTCAAAAGTGACCAAAATCGGTCAAAAAGTAAAGGCTAACCCCATTACTTTTTTTCCCCAGATATTTTTCAAAAAATCCAAAAAAATGTTTTTAGCCCAAATACAGCCTTCTCCTTTTAACAGAAGGTCTAAAACGACTTTATTTAACCGTTTTTGACCCTAACTCAAAGGTTTCAAAGGTGACCAAAATCGGTCAAAAAGTAAAGGCTAAAAAGGCTAACCCCTTTATTTATATTTCCCCGGATATTTTTCAAAAAATCAAAAAAAATGTTTTTAGCCAAAATACAGCCATCTCCTTTTAACAGAAGGTCTAAAACGACTTTATTTAACCGTTTTTGACCCTAACTCAAAGGTTTCAAAGGTGACCAAAATCGGTCAAAAAGTAAAGGCTAAAAAGGCTAACCCCTTTATTTATATTTCCCCGGATATTTTTCAAAAAATCAAAAAAAATGTTTTTAGCCAAAATACAGCCTTTTCCTTTTAACAGAAGATCAAAAACGACTCTATTTAACCGTTTTTGACCCTAACTCAGAGGTTTCAAAAGTGACCAAAATCAGTCAAAAAGTAAAGGCTAACCCCTTTACTTTTTCCCCCCGGATATTTTTCAAACAATAAAAAAATTTTTTTTAGCCAAAATACAGCCTTCTCCTTTTAACAGAAGGTCTAAAACGACTTTATTTAACCGTTTTTGACCCTAACTCAAAGGTTTCAAAAGTTACCAAAATCGGTCAAAAAGTAAAGGCTAAGCCCTTTACTTTTTTTTCCGGATATTTTTCAAACAAAAAAAATTTTTTTAGCCAAAATACAGCCTTCTCCTTTGAACAGAAGGTCTAAAACGACCTTATTTAACCGTTTTTGACCTTAACTCAAAGGTTTCAAAAGTGACCAAAATCGGTCAAAAAGTAAAGGCTAACCCCTTTACTTTTTTTCCCCAGATATTTTTCAAAAAATCCAAAAAAATGTTTTTAGCCCAAATACAGCCTTCTCCTTTTAACAGAAGATCTAAAACGACTTTATTTAACCGCTTTTGACCCTACTCAAAGGTTTCAAAGGTGACCAAAATCGGTCAAAAAGTAAAGGCTAAAAAGGCTAACCCCTTTATTTATATTTCCCCGGATATTTTTCAAAAAATCAAAAAAAATGTTTTTAGCCAAAATACAGCCATCTCCTTTTAACAGAAGGTCTAAAACGACTTTATTTAACCGTTTTTGACCCTAACTCAAAGGTTTCAAAAGTGACCAAAATCGGTCAAAAAGTAAAGGCTAACCCCTTTACTTTTTTTTTCCGGATATTTTTCAAAAAATAAAAAAATTTTTTTTTAGCCCAAATACAGCCTTCTCCTTTTAACAGAAGGTCTGAATGGACTTTATTTAACCGTTTTTGACCCTAACTCAAAGGTTTCAAAAGTGACCAAAATCGGTCAAAAAGTAAAGGCTAACCCCTTTAATTTATTTTTTTCTGAATCATTTAAAAAAAATCAAAATAAATATTTTTAGCCAAAATACAGCCTTCTCCTTTTAACAGAAGGTCTAAAACGACTTTATTTAACCGTTTTTGACCCTAACTCAAAGGTTTCAAAAGTGACCAAAATCGGTCAAAAAGTAAAGGCTAACCCCATTACTTTTTTCCCCCAGATATTTTTCAAAAAATCCAAAAAAATGTTTTTAGCCCAAATACAGCCTTCTCCTTTTAACAGAAGGTCTAAAACGACTTTATTTAACCGTTTTTGACCCTAACTCAAAGGTTTCAAAGGTGACCAAAATCGGTCAAAAAGTAAAGGCTAAAAAGGCTAACCCCTTTATTTATATTTCCCCGGATATTTTTCAAAAAATCAAAAAAAATGTTTTTAGCCAAAATACAGCCATCTCCTTTTAACAGAAGGTCTAAAACGACTTTATTTAACCGTTTTTGACCCTAACTCAAAGGTTTCAAAGGTGACCAAAATCGGTCAAAAAGTAAAGGCTAAAAAGGCTAACCCCTTTATTTATATTTCCCCGGATATTTTTCAAAAAATCAAAAAAAATGTTTTTAGCCAAAATACAGCCTTTTCCTTTTAACAGAAGATCAAAAACGACTCTATTTAACCGTTTTTGACCCTAACTCAGAGGTTTCAAAAGTGACCAAAATCAGTCAAAAAGTAAAGGCTAACCCCTTTACTTTTTCCCCCGGATATTTTTCAAACAATAAAAAAATTTTTTTTTAGCCAAAATACAGCCTTCTCCTTTTAACAGAAGGTCTAAAAGGACTTTATTTAACCGTTTTTGACCCTAACTCAAAGGTTTCACAAGTTACCAAAATCGGTCAAAAAGTAAAGGCTAACCCCTTTACTTTTTTTTCCGGATATTTTTCAAACAAAAAAAATTTTTTTTAGCCAAAATACAGCCTTCTCCTTTTAACAGAAGGTCTAAAACGACCTTATTTAACCGTTTTTGACCTTAACTCAAAGGTTTCAAAAGTGAACAAAATCGGTCAAAAAGTAAAGGCTAACCCCTTTACTTTTTTTTTCCGGATATTTTTCAAAAAATAAAAAAATTTTTTTTTAGCCCAAATACAGCCTTCTCCTTTTAACAGAAGGTCTGAATGGACTTTATTTAACCGTTTTTGACCTTAGCTCAAAGGTTTCAAAAGTTACCAAAATCGGTCAAAAAGTAAAGGCTAACCCGTTTACTTTTTTTTTCCGGATATTTTTCAAAAAATAAAAAAAATTTTTTTTAGCCCAAATACAGCCTTCTCCTTTTAACAGAAGGTCTAAAACGACTTTATTTAAACGTTTTTGACCCTAAATCAAAGGTTTCAAAAAGGACCAAAATCGGTCAAAAAGTAAAGGCTAACCCCGTTACAAAAAGTAAAGGCTAACCCCTTTCCTTTTTTCCGGATATGTTTCAAAAAATCAAAAAAACTTATTTTTAGCCGAAATACAGCCTTCTCCTTTTAACAGAAGGTCTAAAACGACTTTATTTAACCGTTTTTGACCCTAACTCAAAGGTTTCAAAAGTGACCAAAATCGGTCAAAAAGTAAAGGCTAACCCCTTTACTTTTTTTTTCCGGATATGTTTCAAAAAATCAAAAAAAATATTTTTAGCCAAAATACAGCCTTCTCCTTTTAACAGAAGGTCTAAAACGACTTTATTTAACCGTTTTTGACCCTAACTCAAAGGTTTCAAAAGTTACCAAAATCGGTCAAAAAGTAAAGGCTAACCCCTTTACTTTTTTTTCCGGATATTTTTCAAACAAAAAAACTTATTTTTAGCCGAAATACAGCCTTCTCCTTTCAACAGAAGGTCTAAAACGACTTTATTTAACCGTTTTTGACCCTAACTCAGAGGTTTCAAAAGTTACCAAAATCGGTCAAAAAGTAAAGGCTAACCCCTTTAATTTTTTTTTTTCTGAATCATTTAAAAAAAATCAAAATAAATATTTTTAGCCAAAATACAGCCTTCTCCTTTCAACAGAAGGTCTAAAACGACTTTATTTAACCGTTTTTGACCCTAACTCAGAGGTTTCAAAAGTGACCAAAAATTGGTCAAAAAGTAAAGGCTAACCCCTTTACTTTTGTTTCCCCGGATATTTTTCAAAAAATCAAAATAAATATTTTTAGCCAAAATACAGGCTTCTCCTTTCAACAGAAGGTCTAAAACGACTTTATTTAACCGTTTTTGACCCTAACTCAGAGGTTTCAAAAGTGACCAAAAATTGGCTAACCCCTTTACTTTTTTTTCCGGATATTTTTCAAAAAATAAAAAAAATTCTTTTTAGCCCAAATACAGCCTTCTCCTTTTAACAGAAGGTCTAAAACGACTTTATTTAAACGTTTTTGACCCTAAATCAAAGGTTTCAAAAGTGACCAAAATCGGTCAAAAAGTAAGGGCTAACCCCGTTACAAAAAGTAAAGGCTAACCCCTTTACTTTTTTTTCCGGATATTTTTCAAACAAAAAATATTTTTTTAGCCAAAATACAGCCTTCTCCTTTTAACAGAAGGTCTAAAACGACTTTATTTAACCGTTTTTGACCTTAACTCAAAGATTTCAAAAGTGACCAAAATCGGTCAAAAAGTAAAGGCTAAGCCCTTTACTTTTTTTTTTCCGAATATTTTTCAAAAAATCAAAAAAATTTTTTTTAGCCAAAATACAGCCTTCTCCTTTTAACAGAAGGTCTAAAAGGACTTTATTTAACCGTTTTTGACACTAACTCAAAGGTTTCAAAAGTGACCAAAATCGGTCAAAAAGTAAAGGCTAACCCCTTTACTTTTTTTTCCGGATATTTTTCAAAAAATCAAAAAAATTCTTTTTAGCCCAAATACAGCCTTCTCCTTTTAACAGAAGGTCTAAAACGACTTTATTTAAACGTTTTTCACCCTAAATCAAATGTTTCAAAAGTGACCAAAATCGGTCAAAAAGTAAAGGCTAACCCCTTTAATTTTTTTTTTTCTGAATCATTTTCAAAAAATCAAAAAAATATTTTTAGCCAAAATACAGCCTTCTCCTTTTCAACAGAAGGTTAAAACGACTTTATTTAACCGTTTTTGACCCTAACTCAAAAGTTTCAAAAGTGACCAAAATCGGTCAAAAAGTAAAGGCTAACCCCTTTACTTTTTTTTCGATATTTGGATATTTTTCAAAAAATCAAAAAAATATTTTTAGCCAAAATACAACAGAAGGTCTAAAACGACTTTATTTAACCGTTTTTGACCCTAACTCAAAAGTTTCAAAAGTGACCAAAATCGGTCAAAAAGTAAAGGCTAACCCCTTTACTTTTTTTTCGGATATTTTTCAAAAAATCAAAAAATATTTTTAGCCAAAATACAGGCTTCTCCTTTCAACAGAAGGTCTAAAACGACTTTATTTAACCGTTTTTGACCCTAACTCAGAGGTTTCAAAAGTGACCAAAAATTGGCTAACCCCTTTACTTTTTTTCCGGATATTTTTCAAAAAAAAAAAAATTTTTAGCCCAAATACAGCCTTCTCCTTTTAACAGAAGGTCTAAAACGACTTTATTTAAACGTTTTTGACCCTAAATCAAAAGGTTTCAAAAGTGACCAAAATCGGTCAAAAAGTAAGGGCTAACCCCGTTACAAAAAGTAAAGGCTAACCCCTTTACTTTTTTTTCCGGATATTTTTCAAACAAAAAATATTTTTTTTAGCCAAAATACAGCCTTCTCCTTTTAACAGAAGGTTCTAAAACGACTTTATTTAACCGTTTTTGACCCTAACTCAAAGTTTCAAAAGTGACCAAAATCGGTCAAAAAGTAAAGGCTAAGCCCTTACTTTAACCCTTTTTTTTTCCGAATATTTTTCAAAAAATCAAAAAAATTTTTTTAGCCAAAATACAGCCTTCTCCTTTTAACAGAAGGTCTAAAAGGACTTTATTTAACCGTTTTTGACACTAACTCAAAGGTTTCAAAAGTGACCAAAATCGGTCAAAAAGTAAAGGCTAACCCCTTTACTTTTTTTTTCCGGATATTTTTCAAAAAATCAAAAAAATTCTTTTTAGCCCAAATACAGCCTTCTCCTTTTAACAGAAGGTCTAAAACGACTTTATTTAAACGTTTTTCACCCTAAATCAAATGTTTCAAAAGTGACCAAAATCGGTCAAAAAGTAAAGGCTAACCCCTTTAATTTTTTTTTTTCTGAATCATTTAAAAAAAATCAAAATAAATATTTTTAGCCAAAATACAGCCTTCTCCTTTCAACAGAAGGTCTAAAACGACTTTATTTAACCGTTTTTGACCCTAACTCAGAGGTTTCAAAAGTGACCAAAAATTGGTCAAAAAGTAAAGGCTAACCCCTTTACTTTTGTTTCCCCGGATATTTTTCAAAAAATCAAAATAAATATTTTTAGCCAAAATACAGCCTTCTCCTTTCAACAGAAGGTCTAAAACGACTTTATTTAACCGTTTTTGACCCTAACTCAGAGGTTTCAAAAGTGACCAAAAATTGGCTAACCCCTTTACTTTTTTTTTCCGGATATTTTTCAAAAAATAAAAAAAATTCTTTTTAGCCCAAATACAGCCTTCTCCTTTTAACAGAAGGTCTAAAACGACTTTATTTAAACGTTTTTGACCCTAAATCAAAGGTTTCAAAAGTGACCAAAATCGGTCAAAAAGTAAAGGCTAACCCCGTTACAAAAAGTAAAGGCTAACCCCTTTACTTTTTTTTCCGGATATTTTTCAAACAAAAAATTTTTTTTTTAGCCAAAATACAGCCTTCTCCTTTTAACAGAAGGTCTAAAACGACTTTATTTAACCGTTTTTGACCTTAACTCAAAGATTTCAAAAGTGACCAAAATCGGTCAAAAAGTAAAGGCTAAGCCCTTTACTTTTTTTTTCCGAATATTTTTCAAAAAATCAAAAAAAATTTTTTTAGCCAAAATACAGCCTTCTCCTTTTAACAGAAGGTCTAAAAGGACTTTATTTAACCGTTTTTGACCCTAAATCAAATGTTTCAAAAGTGACCAAAATCGGTCAAAAAGTAAAGGCTAACCCCGTTACAAAAAGTAAAGGCTAACCCCTTTACTTTTTTTTTCCGGATATGTTTCAAAAAATCAAAAAAACTTATTTTTAGCCAAAATACAGCCTTCTCCTTTTAACAGGTCTAAAACGACTTTATTTAACCGTTTTTGACCCTAACTCAAAGGTTTCAAAAGTGACCAAAATCGGTCAAAAAGTAAAGACTAACCCCTTTACTTTTTTTCCCCAGATATTTTTCAAAAAATCCAAAAGAATGTTTTTAGCCAAAATACAGCCTTCTCCTTTTAACAGAAGGTCTAAAACGACTTTATTTAACCGTTTTTGACCCTAACTCAAAGGTTTCAAAGGTGACCAAAATCGGTCAAAAAGTAAAGGCTAAAAAGGCTAACCCCTTTATTTATATTTCCACGGATATTTTTCAAAAAATCAAAAAAAATGTTTTTAGCCAAAATACAGCCATCTTCTTTTAACAGAAGGTCTAAAACGACTTTATTTAACCGTTTTTGACCCTAACTCAGAGGTTTCAAAAGTGACCAAAATCGGTCAAAAAGTAAAGGCTAACCCCTTTATTTTTTTTCCCCGGATATTTTTCAAAAAATAATAAAAATTTTTTTTAGCCAAAATACAGCCTTCTCCTTTTCAGAGAACGTCTAAAACGACTTTATTTAACCGTTTTTGACCCTAACTCAGAGGTTTCAAAAGTGACCAAAATCGGTCAAAAAGTAAAGGCTAACCCCTTTAATTTTTTTTTTCTGAATCATTTAAAAAAAATCAAAATAAATATTTTTAGCCAAAATACAGCCTTCTCCTTTTAACAGAAGGTCTAAAACGACTTTATTTAACCGTTTTTGACCCTAACTCAGAGGTTTCAAAAGTGACCAAAATCGGTCAAAAAGTAAAGGCTAACCCCTTTACTTTTGTTTCCCCGGATATTTTTCAAAAAATCAATATAAATATTTTTAGCCAAAATACAGCCTTCTCCTTTTAACAGAAGGTCTAAAACGACTTTATTTAACCGTTTTTGACCTTAACTCAAAGGTTTCAAAAGTGACCAAAATCGGTCAAAAAGTAAAGGCTAACCCCTTTACTTTTTTTCCCCAGATATTTTTCAAAAAATCAAAAAAAATGTTTTTAGCCCAAATACAGCCTTCTCCTTTTAACAGAAGGTCTAAAACGACTTTATTTAAACGTTTTTGACCCTAACTCAAAGGTTTCAAAGGTGACCAAAATCGGTCAAAAAGTAAAGGCTAAAAAGGCTAACCCCTTTATTTATATTTCCACGGATATTTTTCAAAAAATCAAAAAAAATGTTTTTAGCCAAAATACAGCCATCTCCTTTTAACAGAAGGTCTAAAACGACTTTATTTAACCGTTTTTGACCCTAACTCAAAGGTTTCAAAGGTGACCAAAATCGGTGAAAAAGTAAAGGCTAAAAAGGCTAACCCCTTTATTTATATTTCCCCGGATATTTTTCAAAAAATCAGAAAAAATGTTTTTAGCCAAAATACAGCATTTTCCTTTTAACAGAAGATCTAAAACGACTCTATTTAACCGTTTTTGACCCTAACTCAGAGGTTTCAAAAGTGACCAAAATCAGTCAAAAAGTAAAGGCTAACCCCTTTACTTTTTTCCCCCGGATATTTTTCAAACAATAAAAAAAAATTTTTTTAGCCAAAGTACGGCCTTCTCCTTTTAACAGAAGGTCTAAAACGACTTTATTTAACCGTTTTTGACCCTAACTCAAAGGTTTCAAAAGTGACCAAAATCGGTCAAAAAGTAAAGGCTAACCCCTTTACTTTTTTTCCCCGGATATTTTTCAAAAAATAATAAAAATTTTTTTTAGCCAAAATACAGCCTTCTCCTTTTCAGAGAACGTCTAAAACGACTTTATTTAACCGTTTTTGACCCTAACTCAGAGGTTTCAAAAGTGACCAAAATCGGTCAAAAAGTAAAGGCTAACCCCTTTAATTTTTTTTTTCTGAATCATTTAAAAAAAATCAAAATAAATATTTTTAGCCAAAATACAGCCTTCTCCTTTTAACAGAAGGTCTAAAACGACTTTATTTAACCGTTTTTGACCCTAACTCAGAGGTTTCAAAAGTGACCAAAAATTGGTCAAAAAGTAAAGGCTAACCCCTTTACTTTTGTTTCCCCGGATATTTTTCAAAAAATCAAAATAAATATTTTTAGCCAAAATACAGCCTTCTCCTTTTAACAGAAGGTCTAAAACGACTTTATTTAACCGTTTTTGACCCTAACTCAGAGGTTTCAAAAGTGACCAAAATCGGTCAAAAAGTAAAGGCTAACCCCTTTACTTTTTTTTCCGGATATTTTTCAAACAAAAAAAATTTTTTTTAGCCAAAATACAGCCTTCTCCTTTTAACAGAAGGTCTAAAACGACTTTATTTAACCGTTTTTGACCTTAACTCAAAGGTTTCAAAAGTGACCAAAATTGGTCAAAAAGTAAAGGCTAACCCCTTTACTTTTTTTCCCCAGATATTTTTCAAAAAATCAAAAAAAATGTTTTTAGCCCAAATACAGCCTTCTCCTTTTAACAGAAGGTCTAAAACGACTTTATTTAAACGTTTTTCACCCTAAATCAAATGTTTCAAAAGTGACCAAAATCGGTCAAAAAGTAAAGGCTAACCCCTTTACTTTTTTTCCCCAGATATTTTTCAAAAAATCCAAAAGAATGTTTTTAGCCAAAATACAGCCTTCTCCTTTTAACAGAAGGTCTAAAACGACTTTATTTAACCGTTTTTGACCCTAACTCAGAGGTTTCAAAAGTGACCAAAAATTGGTCAAAAAGTAAAGGCTAACCCCTTTACTTTTGTTTCCCCGGATATTTTTCAAAAAATCAAAATAAATATTTTTAGCCAAAATACAGCCTTCTCCTTTTAACAGAAGGTCTAAAACGACTTTATTTAACCGTTTTTGACCCTAACTCAGAGGTTTCAAAAGTGACCAAAATCGGTCAAAAAGTAAAGGCTAACCCCTTTACTTATTTTTCCGGATATTTTTCAAACAAAAAAAATTTTTTTTAGCCAAAATACAGCCTTCTCCTTTTAACAGAAGGTCTAAAACGACTTTATTTAACCGTTTTTGACCTTAACTCAAAGGTTTCAAAAGTGACCAAAATCGGTCAAAAAGTAAAGGCTAACCCCTATGGATCAAAGCGTTATATAACCGCTATTATGAAATCAAAGATTCCAACAACGACAACACGGCGGAAATCGAAACCACATGGGATGAACAAGAAAACCCAAAGCAACCGACCAAATGCGATAAAATTACTATCAAGATAAAACATGATAATGAAAAAGTTTTAACTATCTCCGTTAACATTTCTGCTGGTCGAATCCAAGTCGAAGGCCGACTCGTGAAAGAATGGGGATCCGACGAATTTGAACATGTGCTCGCCATGGTAAATAACCCAGACGCCGCCGCGAAAGACGAAGATATTGATCCTTTCCTCCTTAGGATAACAAACAAGAAAAAGGCTAACCTAAAGTCAACTCCAACTGTAAAAGTCGAAAGCAAAATGGTCGATTCACCACGGGAAAAAACATTTTCAATGATTAAATCTCATCTCGCAGATCTCGAGGCTGACTTTGTTATTTACAAAGAAAACACAAACAGCACTATCAAAGATCTCAAAGAAACAATCGAGAAAAAAGATGAAGAAATAACATCATTAAAAGAAGAAATCCTGTCACTTAAATCCTCAGACAAAGACAAACAACAAACTCTTAGTGACCTGACAATAAAACAACTGCAAATTGAAGATGAAATAAGCTCAATAAATAAAGAACACAAACAATTTCAGGAAAAGAACACAAACCTAATAAGGTCTGTCATGAGAAAACAAGATGAACATGAATCATACATAAGTGCTTCAACTTCTTGCGACAATGCTGAAACCCCTACTTGGGCATCCATGGCCTCCTCAACATATACCGTGCCAACATCTAACAGTTTCGAGGTATTATCTGGCAATACCAATGATAGTGAATGTGATCAACCAAATACATCTACAAAAACCAAAAAGGCAACCGAACCCTTAAAAGAAAACAACCCTGCAACAAGCAAAGAAGATCCTGAAACCACACAACATATACCAAAAAAAGTTGATCCCCAAAACCAGCACAAATCTATCAATGCTGAGACGATAATCCTTTGTGACAGCAATGGACGCTTTATAAAACCTGAACTGCTTTGCCCTGATTCATCAACACATTATATTCGCTGTCCAACTCTAACTGAAGCAGAAACTATCATTAAGAACACCCACTTCATCAACCCGAAATGCTTCATTTTACACTGTGGCACCAACGATTTAGAGAAACTCGAATCCAACCAAAAGCTAATCAGTCTAGTGGAAAAGGTGTCAAAACTGATAACTGATAAACACCCAAATTGCAGACAAATAATTTCTGGCTTATTACCAAGAAAGGACATTTTGAATGAAAAAATCACCCCCATAAACAAGAAACTAGAAGATATTCTAGCTAATAAAGCCAAGATCTCCTTCATCCACCATAACAATATTAGATCTGATGAAGACCTGAAAGACAAGAAACATCTGAATCAAAAGGGAGTAAAGCACTTTGCAAAGAACCTCAAAGCAGCATATTTTCAGACCAGCCCAAAGCAAAATAAAAGAAGAAGACCAAGTATAAGACCTGATAAAGTATTCCCACAACAGAGTTATCCATTTGGATTCTTCAATACCCCATCAACACCCAACCCATATTCCCCAGTATACCACATCCCGATAACAACCTCTGCTAGCCAACCACCACCTGGATTTCACCAAACACAATCAACAATCCAACCACCACAAAATAGGCCCTTCACACCCGCTTCAATCCAACCACCAAATATGACCTTCACAGCCAGCCCACAGTCACAACTTAAAGCCAACCAAACTGAACGTCCTAAAGAGAACTGGTCCTCTGTCAACAAAGTACCGACCCAGCTATTTGAACTAATCAAGCAACTCTACGCCTGTGTGAACCTGTAAGTTTTACTAATTTTATCTTCTCTTTTATTATATTGCTAATATTGCTTACAAACTATTACAAATTAGCTTAGACTTATTTAGATAAAATATTATACTAAAAGAAGTATATGGTATACCAATTATTAGTAATACCAATTTGAAAAATGATTTGAAAATATTTATATGGCATCTCTACCAAATAACTAAAAAAACTGAGCAATTATGTTCTCAGAAATTTCATTCGGCACCTGGAATATTAATGGTATCTCCAATAGAGTCCTTGGAGATAAAACAAAGAACAAGGATTTTCTTGAAGATATCTCAAAAATTGACTTTATGTTCCTTACTGAAACATGGAGTAACAAAGATTTACACATACCTGGATTTGAGGCTATCAACTCTCACATAGCTAAATCTCTATCAAACACAGCATGTCGCCAATCAGGTGGCATTAGTATGCTATTTAAAAGCAAATTTAAAAAATATGTCACCATCATTAAAAACACAACAAATTTCTTATGGAGTAAAATCTCAAAAGAAATACTAAATTCAGACTCAGATTTATTTGTTTGTGGTACATATATACCACCTGAAAAATCAAAATATTATGACATTAAAATATTTGAAGAACTTGAAAACGATTTAGTTAACTTCTCATCAAGAGCAAATGTCCTAGTACTTGGTGACCTTAATGCTAGGAC
Organism: Corallium rubrum; assembly: GCA_964035015.1. Taxonomy (NCBI): domain Eukaryota; kingdom Metazoa; phylum Cnidaria; class Anthozoa; order Scleralcyonacea; family Coralliidae; genus Corallium; species Corallium rubrum. The sequence continues at coordinate 6,449,555 of OZ035999.1, read as the reverse complement.
AAGTAAACTTGAGGATTTTGTTTCAAATGAAGGGAGTGATCACATTAATGACACTAGTGATAGCTCTTTTCAGCCTCCAGAGAGACAAAACTTTGACATAACAACCAATAATCATGGAAAACAATTGATAAATATTTGTAAAAGTACCGACATGAGAATACTAAACGGTCGGACCAATGGTGACTCCTTGGGAAGACCTACTTTTCATGGTAAAAATGGAACCAGTGCAGTTGATTATATCATCTGTAACCAAAACTTAATGCCAAAAGTTAAAAATCTAGTTGTTAAATCCCCCTGCTATCTATCTGACCATAGCCAAGTTATAACTTGGATCAACCTACACAAAACCACTAACTCTCATAATATTATATCCTCACAACCCCCATTAACAAAACTGCCACTAAAATATATTTGGACTGATGAATCGAGTGAAACTTTTAGAAAAGAACTGAAATCAGCCGAATTACAAAGAAAATTAAACACATTCCTTGATGATGACTTCTCTTCTGACAGAGAAAGCATTAACAAATGTGTCAATGAATTTCAAAATATTATCAATGTAGCATCCAAAAAATCTCTAAAAATCAAAAAGAAAAAATATCGATATAAGATTAATAACATTACAAATAAAAAATGGTTCGATAAAGATTGTAGATTTAAAAGACACCAGTTACGAAAACTAGCTAACCAGAAACATAGAGATCCAAATAATACTGAAATCAGAATTGCGTACCATACCGCTCTAAAAGATTATAAAAACACTTTAGAAACGAAAAAGAACAATTTTCATTTTAATAAAATCCAAGAACTTGAAAATGCTAGCAATGATCCTCTACTTTTCTGGAAAACACTTAGAAACAGCAGTGATGACCTTGATTTTAATGATACTAAAAAAATACCACAACCAAGCGAATGGCTCAACCATTTTGAAACACTACATTCAGAACATCAATTAAATAAGGAACAAGACGCAATTATTAAATGTCTAAAAGACTATGAGAAAATTAAAGACAATTTTAATGAACTTGATGACGTCATCACAGAAGATGAACTACTAAAAGCAGCGAAAAAACTAAAATCAAAAAAAGCTGTATATAACGACAGAATTAGTAATGAAATGATTAAATGTAGTGTTGAAATTCTTTCCAAAGGTTTTTTAAAAGTTTTTAACAATATCTTAACATCAGGGGAAGTTTCCTGAATTATGGACTGAAGGCCTTATAACCCCGATCCATAAATCGGGAAACTCCCTTGATCCCAACAACTATCGAGGTATTTGTGTCTCAAGCTGCATGGGCAAATTATTTTGCTCAATTATGAACAATAGATTAATGAATTCTGCAAATAAAAACAAACTAATTCACCCTACTCAAATCGGGTTTATGCCAGGAAACAGAACGGCAGACCATGTTCTCACACTGAAAACTCTGCATGATAAATACGTTAAACAGAGTAAGAATGAGAAAATTTATACATGTTTTGTCGACTTTAGAAAAGCTTTTGATTCCGTTTGGCATCAAGGCTTATTCTACCAATTACTCAAAAATAACATAGGAGGACATTTCTATGATTTAATTCAAGACCTCTATTCAAGCACCAAATGTGCAATAAAACTTTCTGATAACAGAACTCCGTTTTTCCCCTACAAAAAGGGAGTTCGTCAAGGATGCATTTTGAGCCCTTTACTATTTAATATTTATATAAATGAACTCCCAAAACTATTCGAACAAACACAATCAGATCCATTTGTATTACCAAACGGGACTGCTATAAACAGTCTCCTATATGCAGATGATCTCATTATACTTTCACGCTCAAAATCAGGTTTACAAAACTGTCTAAACCAACTGCACGAATGGTGTAGTAAGTGGCTAATGGAAGTAAACATCAAGAAAACTAAAATTATGATTCTACAAAAACATAACTCAAAATTACCAGACCTTAATTTCCACATTGGAGATAAAAAGATAGATATAGTCAAAGAGTATACCTATCTTGGTCTCAAACTTGTACCTAACGGCAAATTTAAGCTTGCTCAACAACAGCTCTGCGAAAAAGCTCTGCATGCCCTTCATAAAATTCGTAAAAAACTTGATTTTCATAAACTCTCTCCGAAAACAGCTACCAAAATTTTTGACACAGTTATCTCCCCCATTCTACTATACAACTCAGAAATCTGGGGAGCATATGAAAAAAATGATCTTAACAAATGGGACAATTCCGAAACAGAAAAAGTCCACCTAAGATTTTGCAAATTATATTTAGGTGTGAACAGAAAAGCAAGCAATATAGCTTGCAGAAGTGAACTTGGGAAGTATCCACTTCTGATTTCAATTAAAAAGAATATAATCAACTATTTTAAACATATTCTCAAACTAGACGACAACTCAATTGTTAAACAATCATTCCTAATGTCTAAACATTTATATGATAATGGTAAAGAATCTTATTATACCAAGGCGATAGCTATGTTAAAACCATTCTATGATAAAACAAACTTGGAAAATGATATTATCAACTACTGTACAAAAACTGTCGTAAATAAAATGAAAGTGAAATATGAACAATTCTGGCGTCATAAAATGACTAACTCCTCCAAACTATCTTTCTTTTGTAAATTCAAAAACCAATACAAAATGGAAGAATACTTATCTCTAATTAAAAATCCAACAATAAGGAGAACATTCTCCCAATATCGTATAAGCAACCATAAGTTGCAAATTGAACGAGGAAGATACGAAAATGTTCCTCGTGAAGAGCGTATTTGTAAACTATGTGACTCTGGCAATGTGGAAAACGAATTCCACTTCGCCTTCACATGCCAAAAATACCAACATTTACGAGACAACTCAAACAACATTCTCAAAAATCTGTTTGATCTCAACACAACAACAGAAACTAAACAGAAATTACTTGAACACACGATGTCTTCGGACGATCCTGTTCTGATAAATCTATTTTCCAAGTTTGTATTTCTCTGCACAAAGGAACGAGAAGATGGCCTCAAATCCCTGGAAACCCAAAATAATTGAAAAAACAAAAAAAACCAACCACCCCAACAAGCACCCAAATACTTCTCTCTATACATACTATACATGTACTTCCAATATAGTATTGGGATATAACTATACATATTATATTATATACAATAGTTATTATATATATATATAAGTTTTTATATTAATATGATATATTGTATTAATATAAAAACTTATATTATACTTAAAAAGAAAACTTTTAAATGAACTACATGTGTACACAGTAGTCATAACATTAGATTATCTTATATATATATATATTGTTGTTCAGTGCTCTTACAGCACTTATATACTTTAGCAATGCCTGTAATTAGGTCATGCCAATAAAGTTTATTTAAAAAAAAAACAAAAAAAAAACCCCTTTACTTTCTTTTTTCCGGATTTTTTTCCAAAAAATCCAAAAAAATATTTTTAGCCAAGATACAGCCTTCTCCTTTTCACAGAAGGTTTGAAACGACTTTATTTAACCGTTTTTGGCCCTAACTCAAAAGTTTCAAAAGTGACCAAAATCGGTCAAAAAGTAAAGGCTAACCCCTTTACTTTTTTTCTCCCGGATTTTTTTCAAAAAATAAAAAAAAATATTTTTAGCCAAAATACAGCCTTCTTCTTTTCACAGAAGCTCTAAAACGACTTTATTTAACCGTTTGTGGCCCTAACTCAGAGTTTCAAAAGTGACCAAAATCGGTCAAAAAGTAAAGGTTAACCCCTTTACTTTTTTTTAGCCAAAATACAGCCTTCTCCTTTTCACAGAAGCTCTAAAACGACTTCATTTAACCGTTTTTGGCCCTAACTCAAAGTTTCAAAAGTGACCAAAATCGGTCAAAAAGTAAAGGCTAACCCCTTTACTTTCTTTTTTCCGGATTTTTTTCCAAAAAATCCAAAAAAATATTTTTAGCCAAGATACAGCCTTCTCCTTTTCACAGAAGGTTTGAAACGACTTTATTTAACGTTTTTGGCCCTAACTCAAAAGTTTCAAAAGTGACCAAAATCGGTCAAAAAGTAAAGGCTAACCCCTTTACTTTTTTTTTTCCGGATTTTTTTCCAAAAATCAAAAAAAAATTTTTTAGCCAAGATACAGCCTTTTTCTTTTCACAGAAGGTTTGAAACGACTTTATTTAACCGTTTTTGGCCCTAACTCAAAAGTTTCAAAAGTGACCAAAATCGGTCAAAAAGGAAAGGCTAACCCCTTTACTTTTTTTCCCCCGGATTTTTTTCAAAATATAAAAAAATATATTTTTAGCGAAAATACAGCCTTCTCCTTTTCACAGAAGGTCTAACACGACTTTATTTAACCGTTTTTGTCCCTAACTCAAAAGTTTCAAAAGTTTCAAAGGTGACCAAAATCGGTCAAAAAGTAAAGCCTAACCCCTTTACTTTTTTTCCCCCGGATTTTTTTCCAAAAAATCAAAAATATTTTTTGCCAAAATACAGCGTTCTTCTTTTCACAGGTCTAAAACGACTTTATTTAACCGTTTTTGGGCCTAACTCAAAAGTTTCAAAAGTGACCAAAATCGATCAAATGGTTAAGGCTAACCCCTTTACTTTTTTTTTCCGGATTTTTTTCAAAAAGTCAAAAAAAAATTTTTTAAGCCAAAATACAGCTTTCTCCTTTTCACAGGTCTAAAACGACTTTATTTAACCGTTTTTGGCCCTAACTCAAAAGTTTCAAAAGTGACCAAAATCGGTCAAAAAGTAAAGGCTAACCCCTTTACTTTTATTTCTCCGGATTTTTTTCAAAAAATCACACACAGAAGGTCTAAAAAGACTTCATTTAACCGTTATATTTCTTCCTCTCGATATAAAAAAGAAAAACGCATTTTTTTTTTAGTCCAAATGCAGCCTTCTCCTTCCCACAGAAGGTCTAAAAAGGTTTTATTTGACCTTTTCTCACCCTTAATTCAAAAGTTTGCAATATGGCCAAAATCGGTCAAAAGGTAAAGGCGTTCCCCTTTACTTTTTGACCGATTTTTGCCGACTTTAATAAAATATGCATATTTAGCACAAATAAAGCCTTCTTGTTGCTATAGGGGCCTCAAAAAGGCAATATTTGAGCTAAATTATAATTTTTTGACCCTATTTCAAAAGTTGAAAAAAATAGCCCAAATCGGTCAAAAAGTGAAGGCTAAACGCCCCTTTACATTTCGACCGATTTTGGCCATTTTGAAATAATTTAGCACAAAATGAAATAAAGTCTTCTCGTTGCTATAGAAACTGCAAAAAGGCTTTATTTGAGCAAAATTATCATTTTCTCACTATTTCAAAAGCTCCCTCTGCTATATACCCCTTCGATAGAAAGATATTGGACGATATTAAACGATATTTACATTTACATTAACCGACACCTCAATGTGATGATCAAGTCAATGAATCTGATGATCAAGTCAACTGAAAATGTTTAAAACTTGGGATCTCTTACATTTTTCTCTACCACACTTCATAGCACACTGGATGTCACGGCGTAGTCCACATTTAAAATAATAATGCCACTAAGACGAAATATCCTAATCATCGTCATCTGAGTCATCAAGACGTCTTCTATTGAACTAAGAATAGAAATAGAACACTGTAAATTTTTCATGATTTTCTTAAACTGCTAAAGACAAGCGAAAAATTCGGATGACTCTAGTGGGATATCTGAACTCGCACTTTCGGGATTCCGGTCCGCCGCTCAACTTGTTAAAGTGGCTCTATAGGAAAAAACTATAGCTAGCCCGGTTTGCCGGGATGAAAATGTTCATGTAATCGTTTTCATCCTGGCAAACCGGGCTGAAAAACTGTTGAACTCGCTTGGATACGCGTTCGTTTACTTGACTGTGTGAATAAATAGTGCTGAAAGGAACTGAAATATATAGAACATCAATGTTTCGTGATCATAGCGAAGATTTAATAAATTAATTAGTCTTCGTGAAGACGCTTTCGTGGGTTAGCCAAAACTAACAATCTTTTTTATTAACGATGGGCTTATAAAATAAATAATAGACTAATTAGTGTAAAACTGAGGTAAAACTAACGTAACTTTGCCCCCAAAATTTCACAAATCGAGATTCTGGTGTCCGCATATTTATATCGGTCCAGCCCAGTCCATGTAATTGCGGCCCCTAAATTACATTTAGGTTTTTGTCCCATTTGAGGCAGCACTTCACTTGCGATAGTAATTTATAGTTTAAGTAATGTAATCAATTATTTCATAACTGACAAACTCACCTTGACAGACGACTTCTTCCCTGAGCTTTCTTGAAATCTTTGTAATAGACTTACGAGTTGTTCTTCGCCGATCTAATCACACCAGGACACACGAGAAAAAAATGTTTAATTTAATCTCTTATTGTTTATGTCAGGTCAGGCTAGGCCAGGTCCTGTCAAGTCAGGTCAAGCCAACACCGCTGCCAAACGTTTGCGCATGCGTGAATTCGCTGAGTAAACATTGCAAGAGAAGAGGAAACTAGCCGTGGCGACAACAACCAAACAGTGAAGACTAAGTAAGACTCGACTATTCATTTGTGTTTTAAAAAAAGGGTAAACAAAATTACGAAGGATTAAATTCAGAATAGGTTACAATAATGACAAGGAAGCCATGCACAAATTACCTACCTTATCTTTCTGGTAGTATGCTTATAATTTTAGCTTTTGTGTCGGACTCTTGGACCAGTCCAAATATTTCAGTGTTTTCCCGCTCTTTTTCCGAGGACAAGCTTGGACGTCGCACATGAGCAATACGTTTGGCAGCGGTGTTGGTCAAGCCATGTTACCATATTGCAGTTGATTTCACATTAAGGTGAGGTAATACGAGCAACATTTTTCTTCAACTTGCAACGCAACTTTGTTGTTGCAAAAAAGCGTTGTTGCACGTACTACCACCCACCTTAAACACTGTCATGCAACAATGATTTTGTTGCAAGTTGAAAAAAATTGTTGAAAAAAGTAGACTCCAGTTCTACTTGCTGCAACATGCTTATTCAACTTGCATGGGTGGAAATACGTGTAACAATGCTACATTCAACTTACAACGCAACAATGTTGCGGCGATTTGTTGCTCGTATTACAATACTTCACCTTTACCGCGGTGCGTTGCGAAGTTCGTTGGGAAGTTCAGATATTCGTTCGGAAGTACATTGCCAAGGTTGAAAAATAGGCACGCTCAGCGTGCATGTATCTACTGCGCTACGCGGCTACGGTACGAGTTGTAACAACATTCTCAATTTAGTAGTTCAGGATCGCGTAAATAAAACCACGCGCCTCGACTTTCTCGCTCAAACGACAAGCTTTCCATTGACGAAAAGACAGAGCGAGTGCTTGTTTGGAATCTGAATAGCCTTTTAACTAATGTTTCAAGTGTGCAGTTGACATGTTAGATCCTCGGCCAAGATGTCTTAGTTACTGAGTTTGTATATCCAGAAACCAACTGTACTTGGCACTGCTTGAGTTATATGTAGGCGTATAAAATACTTATTCCAAAAGCGTGTTGATCATTGTTCAGGCAAATCAATGAATGTACGTGTTAGAACGAAAGCGATGTAGTGTGACATTCTTTTAACAATGCGATTAGCGACCGCGTTTCCTGTTTTTCCCAATTTACCTAAAATTGTCATTTTACGATTACAACAAACTATTGCCAATACACTAAAGTGACTAAACACTAGCTACTAAACACGGAATGGCACAACAAACCATAGAGACACAACACGTCGTCTGATTGTATTTCTGATCGCCATTCGATGCTCAACTCAGCGCGAACACATTCACAACACACTATATTTAAAGCACAGCATGTCGCTCTGATCGGATTTTACATCATTCAGCACAAACACTAGCAAAGCAAGTTCATTTAATTCATAAACTATGCTATAGTTTAAAATCACTTCCGTGTAAGTTTAAGTTACGGTAAGTTTAAGTTACGGTAAGTTTACGTTACGGTAAGTTTAAGTTACGGTAAGTTACGGTGAGTTACGGTAAGTTACGGTGAGTTACCGTAAGTTACGGTAAGTTTAAGTTATGGTAAGTTACGGTGAGTTACGGTAAGTTACCGTAAGTTACGGTAAGTTTAACTGAGTTACGCTAAGTTACGGTAAGTTTAAGTTACGGTAAGTTACGGTGAGTTACGGTAAATTACGGTGAGTTACGGTAAGTTACGGTAAGTTACGGTGAGTTACTGTGAGTTACGGTAAGTTACGGTAAATTACGGTAAGTTATGGTGAGTTACGGTGAGTTATCGTAAGTTACGGTACGTTACGGTGAGTTACGGTAAGTTTAAGTTACGAATAATGGAGGCTCAAACATTGATATAGCAATAGCTTGAGAGATATAGTCATTTGGCAGATCGTAGGTATACGTGATTTAGAGAAATAAGGAAGTGAATAATTTGAAAATTGCATTTTAATATTTCCTCTCTCATATTTTGCATAACATTGACAACTGCAGCATACAATTTTACTCCATTAATACCGTATATAGACTTGCCAGTCCACGCTCTCAACATAGCCTGTAACTGACATTTGACTATTTGTCATCTACATCGACAATATGCTATTTAATAGCATATTTCGCTCGTGGACTACGATAGGTGTTGGGTATTGTTGCTTGACCATGAAGCTAACTTTGTTTTCTTAGAAGGTCATCCATTTCTGTTCGGCAACTCACAGTCTTGTCAGTTTACGAAGCTCGATCAGACATATCGCCATATTATAAATTGCTTCGTCTGAATATGAAATCGTCCACGCAACGACCCGATTAATTTGCTTTCAAAAACTTTTATCATCATTCCAATAACGTCTAGTACATCACAATTAAGAATTGACTACGATTCATACTTAAAATACTTACTAAATATGTAAAAACGTCCTCTTGCTGAATATCCCGCTCCTTGCCTATCTCGCTCCATGTTGTCAACAGTGACTTATGAAATACTTGGTGTACAGTAATTATTTCGGCTTCGGTGGTTTGTCGTGAGTCGATCGTTTTATTCTGTACTTTGATTGGCTCCGAAGGCATTCTTTTGTTAACTTACATTAACTTAACAGCGGGATAGCAATGTATATACTCGCGCATGCGCAGTAGATACAAAAATTATCCAATCAAATTGCGAGCTTTGGATCAAAACTCATTATGATTGGATCATTTTTCAACCTTAGCAACGTAATTCCGAACTTCCAAACGACTATCTGAACTTCCCAACAAACTTCGCAAGATAAAATAGTTTTTTTGTCAATGTATTTTTGATATAATGGATTTTTTTGATAATGGATTTTTTGGGAATAGATTTTTTCATAAGGATTTTTTGATAATAGATTATGTTGTAATTAAGAAATGGCTCATGGTTTAGTGTGCTCCATCGAGTTATGGATGCACGCGGGAAATTGGGAGAGCACGAAAAAATCGTAAGAGTTGGTTGAGGCGTGGCCGAGATTTTTGAGTGTTCTCCAAATTTCCCAAGTGCATCCATAACTCGATGGAGCACACTAAACCATGAGCCATTTCTTTTATAACATAGCATTAAATCCTTTCACAAGCCGGCGAATCGTTTTGGTTGTTGTGTTTTTCTACTTTCGTAGCCAAGTCTTTTTTGTTCACTAAAATCCAACCAAAAGGACAGTTTAAACTCGGTTACCCAGACCCAGTTTATGTCCTCTGGGTCGTTCTTTATTACTCAATAAAATTAAATGACTCGGTATTCTGATATATAATATAAAGTCAATTTAAAGTCACTTTTGATAAAAAGTGGCCATAAAAAGTCAATTTAAAACTCAGTTTTGTTTTGAAATTTTTTTCTGCGCTTTTTTTCCGTGCTCCATCGAGTTTTAGTATACACCCAACCATCGTCTATTACAAATCCTGCATTCTGATTGGCTACTCAACCGTTGTCTATTCGTGATGGACAACGTTTGAGAAAAATGAAAACAAACCTGAAAAAGTATGGCAGTAAACTCTCGTTTTGCAGACGTTTCGGAGGAATTTTTTTGAGAGTTTGATAGAAAATTCTATCCCTGAGAAAACTAAAAACGCCACAAAATATGGCATGAAGATTTTTAATGGTAAGGAACGAAATACAATTAAACCGTATTTTATTAATTAAATCTGCTTTTACTTGCCGCTCACGAGTGGTTAAATAACACAACATTTTCGTCAGTTTGCACTAGAAAAACTGTATTTTTTAGAGTAGGTACAGGGTGTATACTAGCTAAAACAATTAGACAACTCGGACTCGTTGTCTAATTGTTAAATGGATTCACGCGGGAAATTGGGAGAGCACGAAGAGTTGGTCGAGGCGTAGCCGAGATTTTTGAGTGCTCTCCAAATTTCCCAAGTGCATCCATAACTCGATGGAGCACACTAAACCATGAGCCATTTCTTTTATAACATAGCATTAAATCCTTTCACAAGCCGGCGAATCGTTTTGGTTGTTGTGTTTTTCTACTTTCGTAGCCAAGTCTTTTTTGTTCACTAAAATCCAACCAAAAGGACAGTTTAAACTCGGTTACCCAGACCCAGTTTATGTCTTCTGGGTCGTTCTTTATTACTCAATAAAATTAAATGACTCGGTATTTTGATAATATGAAGTCAATTTAAACTCAGTTTTGCTAAAAAGTGGCCATAAAAAGTCAATTTAAAACTCAGTTTTGTTTGGAAATTTTTTTCCGCGCTTTTTTGCCGTGCTCCATCGAGTTGTGGAGCACGCACAACAGCCAATCAAAAACGTTGCTATATCAAAGCTATGTTATAATGTGTACGTAATAAGATGCAGACGTAAATACAGTGTATATATAAGCTAGATAGCCACATTGGGCTATTCCATGTAATACCCGTACCCCCACCCCCTATTGAGGACAAGGGTTTATCTATACCCCAAGGGGGGGGGGGGTGGGGGGTGGCTGTTATAAAATAGGAATTTTTAAGAGGAATGCCATTTTTACAACAGCTACCCCTGAAGAATTCTAGGTATTACCCAGAGTTGGAAAAAGTATTCAACCTTCCTCCGGATGGGTTTTTAAGTTTAGATAACCTTCCTCAAAATATATAGCGAGAATTTTGTGTTTTGCAACGTTCATAAATACTGCATGACTTTTACAGTACCTTGGCTTTCTAGGTTTTCCTATATAGGTAAGCTTTGACATACTACAATAGCTACTAATAACTGACCGCTGGTGACTGACAAATTACTAACTACACTCGACTGCTGCGAAGATACAAACATCACAGCAGACATCAGCGTACATGTCTCACACATATAACTGCTGCCACTGCCAGTGCTGCATAATTGTTGGTTAGCCAATGTTTTGCTGCAAATCGCTTTTCTTCTCGACACCTTGCTTGGTCAGTTGTAACTTTCTCAGATTACCGAACGTGTTGTTTCACGTGTTTTCACTTTAAACCTTCCTCACTAAAGTAAACCTTCCCCCGGATGGTACCCGCATACCCGCAGCTTTTTTTCCAACTCTGCTATTACCCCTTATTACCCTGAAGAATTCCTAGTCGAAATAGTCCTTACCCCTGAAGAATTCCAGTGTCCTTGCTGGAGGGGGGGTGGGGGGGGTATTAAATGGAATAGCCCATTTTTGTACCTTGATAAAGGCCTTACCCCCAAAACGTTGGCAAAATAATATGAGTTAAAAAGTTTGTAGTGCTTATTAATCTAATTATTAATCTAATTTATATATTACACACCTTCCCTCCAAGTTGCCCTGACGACGCCATTTGTATGAGCATGCCTTCAACCATTTTAGCTTTTTCTGGTTTTACAAGTGCGATACTGTTTACTAAAAACAAACCAACAGCAATGAATTAAAGAAATTGATAAAACACAACTAGCCATTTTGAACTTGATAAAGGACTGTCATTACGTCGTGAGATCTTACGTTACATTGCGAGACCTTGCGTTACATTGTGAGACCTTACGTTACATTGTGAGAACTTACGTTACGTTGTGAGACCTTACGTTACGTTGTGAAACCTTGCGTTACGTTGTGAGACCTTACGTTACATTGTGAGACCTTATGTTACATTGTGAGAACTTACGTTACATTGTGAAACCTTACGTTACGTTGTGAGACCTTACGTTACGTTGTAAAGCCTTACGTTATATTTTGAAACCTTACGTTACGTTGTGAAACCTTACGTTACGTTGTGAAACCTTACGTTATATTTTGAAACCTTACATTACGTTTTGAAACCTTACATTACGTTTGTGAGACCTTACGTTACGTCGTGAGACCTTACGTTAGATTGTGAAACCTTACGTTACATTGTGAAACCTTACATTACGTTTGTGAGACCTTACGTTACGTTGTGAGACCTTACGTTACGTTGTACGTTATATTTTCAGACGTTACATTACATTGTGAGACCTTGCGTTACGTTGCGAGACCTTACAATGCATTGTGAGACCTAACATCACGTTGCGAGACCTTATATTACATTGTGAGATTCTTACTCAACTAAAAAGTACATGGTCACTGCATGGTCACGTCAACAGTGTATAGTAAAAAAATCCTTACAACGAGCTCTGGCTGCTTGGTCTAATATTTGGGACAGCATCTGATTCTTCATTTCAGCTTCTTGCCTAATAAATAATAAAAAGAAAACCACATCACTTTTCATACTAGCTTTAAGTATACCAGTCACAGATCTCTGTATACAACTGGATAGGCCATTCCTTATGGCCAGCAGTCAAACATTTCATGGCAGTCACCGCCATCTTACGTAGTGGAACATATGACGCATCGCGGCCTTAGAACTTGTTCCCAATGCCAAAGTTGACTGGCATAAGCAATCTTGACGTCAGCACGGTCATATTATCCGGGGGTAGGAATATTATGTATGCTGTGGCGGGGGTGCCGGGGGAGTCGGAAAAGCCGTAAAGCAAACAACAGATGCCGGTTCGTTTAGTTTTCGCTGTTTAACAACAAATACAGTCAAAAGATGGCAAGTACACAACACGAAATATTGTTAAGGCATTAAGATTACTAAAAAAGACTTGGAATTGAATTCTTCGTAGATTTTATAGTCTGTTTTTCAGTTTACAAGTGCCGACAACGAAGAAAGTTTACATTTTCTTCGTTGTCGGCACGAAATGTAAAGGTTCTACAGCTCAGTAATAGAAACAAATACAAGAAGTACTTAATAATGTTTAAGAAGTCAATTTCTTGTGTCATTACATTCGTTTAAATTTTCTTAAAATAACCATTTGTCTGTTTTCAATCTACGAAAGCTATGAACCTCAGTGGTAGCCATCTTGGGTAGTAGTCGCGTCACAACTAATCGCAACAAATCACAACAAATCGCAACAAATCGCAACAAATCGCAAACAAATCGCAACAAATCACAACAAATCGCAACAAATCGCAACAAATCGCAACAAATCGCAACAAATCGCAACAAATCGCCACAAATCGCCACAAATCGCAACAAATCGCCACAAATCGCAACAAATCACAACAAATCGCAACAAATCGCAACAAATCACAACAAATCGCAACAAATCGCAACAAATCACGACAAATCACGACAAATCACGACAAATCGCAACAAATCGCAACAAATCGCAACAAATCACAACAAATCCCAACAAATCGCAACAAATCGCAACAAATCGCAACAAATCACAACAAATCGCAACAAATCACAACAAATCGCAACAAATCGCAACAAATCACAACAAATCGCTACAAATCGCAACAAATCGCAAACAAATCACAACAAATCACAACAAATCACAACAAATCACAACAAATCGCAACAAATCGCAACAAATCGCAACAAATCGCAACAAATCGCAACAAATCGCAACAAATCGCAACAAATCGCAACAAATCGCAACAAATCACAACAAATCGCAACAAATCGCAACAAATCGCAACAAATCACAACAAATCACAACAAATCACAACAAATCGCAACAAATCGCAACAAATCGCAACAAATCGCAACAAATCACAACAAATCGCAACAAATCACAACAAATCGCAACAAATCACAACAAATCACAACAAATCGCAACAAATCGCAACAAATCACAACAAATCGCAACAAATCACGACAAATCACGACAAATCGCAAGAAATCGCAACAAATCACAACAAATCGCAACAAATCACAACAAATCGCAACAAATCGCAACAAATCGCAACAAATCACAACAAACCGCAACAAATCGCCACAAATCGCCACAAATCGCAACAAATCACAACAAACCGCAACAAATCGCAACAAATCGCAACAAATCACAACAAATCGCAACAAATCACAACAAATCACAAAAAATCGCAACACAAAGCGCAACAAATCGCAACAAATCGCAACAAATCACAACAAATCGCAACAAATCGCAACAAATCGCAACAAATCGTAACAAATCGCAACAAATCGCAACAAATCACAACAAAGCGCAACAAATCACAACAAATCGCAACAAATCACAACAAATCACAACAAATCGCAACAAATCGCAACAAATCGCAACAAATCGCAACAAATCACAACAAATCGCAACAAATCACAACAAATCGGAACAAATCGCAACAAATCGCAACCAATCGCAACAAATCGCAACAAATCGCAACAAAACGCAACAAATCGCAACAAATCGCAACAAATCACAACAAATCACAACAAATCACAACAAATCACAACAAATCACAACAAATCGCAACAAATCGCAACAAATCGCAACAAATCACAACAAATCGCAACAAATCACAACAAATCGCAACAAATCACAACAAATCACAACAAATCGCAACAAATCGCAACAAATCACAACAAATCGCAACAAATCACGACAAATCACGACAAATCGCAAGAAATCGCAACAAATCACAACAAATCGCAACAAATCGCCACAAATCACAACAAATCGCCACAAATCGCCACAAATCGCAACAAATCACAACAAACCGCAACAAATCGCCACAAATCGCAACAAATCACAACAAACTGCAACAAATCGCAACAAATCGCAACAAATCACAACAAATCGCAACAAATCACAACAAATCACAAAAAATCGCAACACAAAGCGCAACAAATCGCAACAAATCGCAACAAATCACAACAAATCGCAACAAATCGTAACAAATCGCAACAAATCACAACAAAGCGCAACAAATCACAACAAATCGCAACAAATTACAACAAATCACAACAAATCGCAACAAATCGCAACAAATCGCAACAAATCGCAACAAATCACGACAAATCACGACAAATCGCAACAAATCACAACAAATCGCAACAAATCGCAACAAATCACAACAAATCGCAACAAATCGCAACAAATCGCAACAAATCGCAACAAATCACAACAAATCGCAACAAATCACAACAAATCGCAACAAATCGCAACAAATCGCAACAAATCACAACAAATCGCAACAAATCGCAACAAATCGCAACAAATCGCAACAAATCGCAACAAATCGCAACAAATCGCAACAAATCGCAACAAATCGCAACAAATCGCAACAAATCGCAACAAATCGCAACAAATCACAACAAATCACAACAAATCACAACAAATCACAACAAATCCAAAACGCAACAAATCACAACAAATCGCAACAAATCGCAACAAATCACAACAAATCGCAACAAATCGCAACAAATCGCAACAAATCGCAACAAATCGCAACAAATCACAACAAATCGCAACAAATCGCAACAAATCACAACAAATCACAACAAATCACAACAAATCGCAAACAAATCACAACAAATCACAACAAATCGCAACAAATCGCAACAAATCGCAACAAACCGCAACAAATCACAACAAATCACAACAAATCATCACAACAAATGGCAACAAATCACAACAAATCGCAACAAATCACAACAAATCGCAACAAATCGCAACAAATCGCAACAAATCGCAACAAATCACAACAAATCGCAACAAATCGCAACAAATCACAACAAATCGCAACAAATCGCAACAAATCGCAACAAATCGCAACAAATGCAACAAATCACAACAAATCGCAACAAATCACAACAAATCGCAACAAATCACAACAAATCGCAACAAATCACAACAAATCGCAACAAATCGCAACAAATCACAACAAATCACAACAAATCGCAACAAATCGCAACAAATCACAACAAATCGCAACAAATCGCACAAATCACATCCACAAATCGCAAAAATCGCAACAAATCACAACAAATCGCAACAAATCGCACAAATCACAACAAATCGCACAAATCGCACAAATCGCAACAAATCACAACAAATCGCAACAAATCGCAACAAATCGCAACAAATCACAACAAATGCAACAAATCGCAACAAATCGCAACAAATCGCAACAAATCACAACAAATCGCAACAAATCGCAACAAATCGCAACAAATCGCAACAAATCACAACAAATCGCAACAAATCGCAACAAATCGCAACAAATCGCAACAAAGGCAACAAATCGCAACAAATCGCAACAAATCGCAACAAATCACAACAAATCGCAACAAATCGCAACAAATCGCAACAAATCGCAACAAATCACGACAAATCACAACAAATCGCAACAAATCACAACAAATCGCAACAAATCGCAACAAATCACAACAAATCGCAACAAATCGCAACAAATCGCAACAAATCGCAACAAATCACAACAAATCGCAACAAATCACAACAAATCGCAACAAATCGCAACAAATCGCAACAAATCACAACAAATCGCAACAAATCGCAACAAATCGCAACAAATCGCAACAAATCGCAACAAATCGCAACAAATCGCAACAAATCGCAACAAATCGCAACAAATCGCAACAAATCGCAACAAATCGCAACAAATCACAACAAATCACAACAAATCACAACAAATCACAACAAATCGCAACAAATCACAACAAATCGCAACAAATCGCAACAAATCACAACAAATCGCAACAAATCGCAACAAATCGCAACAAATCGCAACAAATCGCAACAAATCACAACAAATCGCAACAAATCGCAACAAATCGCAACAAATCACAACAAATCGCAACAAATCGCAAACGAATCACAACAAATCGCAACAAATCGCAACAAATCGCAACAAATCGCAACAAATCGCAACAAATCGCAACAAACAAATCGCAACAAATCATCACAACAAATCGCAACAAATCACAACAAATCGCAACAAATCACAACAAATCGCAACAAATCGCAACAAATCGCAACAAATCGCAACAAATCGCAACAAATCGCAACAAATCGCAACAAATCACAACAAATCGCAACAAGTCGCAACAAATCGCAACAAATCGCAACAAATGCAACAAATCACAACAAATCGCAACAAATCACAACAAATCGCAACAAATCACAACAAATCGCAACAAATCACAACAAATCGCAACAAATCGCAACAAATCACAACAAATCACAACAAATCGCAACAAATCGCAACAAATCGCAACAAATCGCAACAAATCGCAACAAATCACAACAAATCGCAACAAATCGCAACAAATCACAACAAATCGCAACAAATCGCAACAAATCACAACAAATCGCACAAATCGCAACAAATCGCAACAAATCGCAACAAACGCAACAAATCGCAACAAATCGCAACAAATCACAACAAATGCAACAAATCGCAACAAATCGCAACAAATCGCAACAAATCACAACAAATCGCAACAAATCGCAACAAATCGCAACAAATCGCAACAAATCGCAACAAATCGCAACAAATCGCAACAAATCGCAACAAATCACAACAAACGCAACAAATCACAACAAATCGCAACAAATCACAACAAATCACAACAAATCGCAACAAATCGCAACAAATCGCAACAAATCGCAACAAATCACAACAAATCGCAACAAATCGCAACAAATCGCAACAAATCGCAACAAATCGCAACAAATCACAACAAATCGCAACAAATCGCAACAAATCGCAACAAATCGCAACAAATCACAACAAATCGCAACAAATCACAACAAATCGCAACAAATCGCAACAAATCGCAACAAATCACAACAAATCGCAACAAATCGCAACAAATCGCAACAAATCGCAACAAATCGCAACAAATCGCAACAAATCGCAACAAATCGCAACAAATCGCAACAAATCGCAACAAATCGCAACAAATCACAACAAATCACAACAAATCACAACAAATCACAACAAATCGCAACAAATCACAACAAATCGCAACAAATCGCAACAAATCACAACAAATCGCAACAAATCGCAACAAATCGCAACAAATCGCAACAAATCGCAACAAATCACAACAAATCGCAACAAATCGCAACAAATCACAACAAATCACAACAAATCACAACAAATCGCAACAAATCGCAACAAATCGCAACAAACCGCAACAAATCACAACAAATCACAACAAATCATCACAAAAATGGCAACAAATCACAACAAATCGCAACAAATCGCAACAAATCGCAACAAATCGCAACAAATCGCAACAAATCGCAACAAATCACAACAAATCGCAACAAATCGCAACAAATCACAACAAATCGCAACAAATCGCAACAAGTCGCAACAAATCGCAACAAATCGCAACAAATTGCAACAAATCACAACAAATCGCAACAAATCACAACAAATCGCAACAAATCACAACAAATCGCAACAAATCGCAACAAATCACAACAAATCGCAACAAATCACAAAAAATCACAAAAAATCGCAACACAAAGCGCAACAAATCGCAACAAATCGCAACAAATCGCAACAAATCACAACAAATCACAACAAATCGCAAACGAATCACAACAAATCACAACAAATCGCAACAAATCGCAACAAATCGCAACAAATCGCAACGAATCGCAACAAACCGCAACAAATCACAACAAATCACAACAAATCATCACAAAAATGGCAACAAATCACAACAAATCGCAACAAATCACAACAAATCGCAACAAATCGCAACAAATCGCAACAAATCGCAACAAATCACAACAAATCGCAACAAATCGCAACAAATCGCAACAAATCACAACAAATCGCAACAAATCGCAACAAGTCGCAACAAATCGCAACAAATCGCAACAAATCACAACAAATCGCAACAAATCACAACAAATCGCAACAAATCACAACAAATCACAACAAATCACAACAAAAGGTACGCATAGCGTACATGTATCTGCGCTGAACACATTGGAAGAGAATTTATCGCCTATAAAAAGTGCCTATGAAACAATGGCACGAACTCGAGGTTGACATGAAATCGTAATGCATTCACTATCATGACATCCCTGATATTCAACCTCGATTTCAAATGATCGTTCATGCCCATTGAAGCAAATTTGGGAAGTGTCTAAAGCACTCGTATTACCCTAGCTATCATACATTTCTTGCATTTTTTGTTTGTCGTGTACAAGGATGCTATGGTAACCCTGCTGCCAGGGTTACCCTAGTAGCCAGGTTATGTCTTGTCCTTGTAAATGCATTTGGTAAGGATAACGCACCTACACGCCTAAAAATATCACAAGTTGTTACAGCATTGTTGCCTGAACAATGCTGTAACAACGTTGTTATCATGTGTGAACAACACTGATGAATTAACAACATTGTTCATCATTGTTTCAACAAGTTGTTACTGCTTGATGAAACAACAACCCTTGTTCACGCATGTTGAAACAACCGAAAGGAGGTGATGATACACCAGTCATGTTCACAATTGTTGTAACATTGTTGTTCATCATTGTTACAACATGTTGTATCATGTGCGAACAACGTTGCTGGCTATAAAAATGTGCTGTTGGAACAACTTGTTCATGACTGTTGATTTATCTGTGAACAAGTTGTTCGAACTATAAGTGGACAACTTGTTGATAACCTGTTCACAGGGTGCAGCACAACATTGTTCATGCCTGTTAACAACTGTGAACAACTTGTGCATTTTTACGCATGTACCTGGTAACCAGGTCTAAACTTTGACCCGGGTGCTAGGGTAACCCTACCTCCTTGTAAACAGGCCAGTTCAGTGAACATAATAACTAATAAGTGAGTGACATGACAAGCCAATCCCTTGATATTAAAGAAAATAAATCGTGGGACAGGTTTATTAGATTCAACTTTGTCAACTTACAACAACCTAATATTTAAATAGGCACTGCTAATAAACTTGATTGTTTTAAGAAATATGTACTTGTTATTCTCAATAACCCTTTAACAGGGAAACGTACATTTTTGTCGCCACATATTTTACTGTCTAAACGCCTGACCCTTTGTTTTACTGTCTATAAACGCCACACGATTAGAAATTTCCCGATCAAAGGGTTAATAAGGCAGTGAGATTGTTTACCTGACATGTATGGCACGTATCTATAAGCTAAATAGAAAAATCTAGTTCAAAATCTTGGATTGTTTATTAGATACAACTTTATACAGCAAACTGCTAATAAACTTGATTGCATTAAAAATGTAAAATGATGCTACCGGTTGTGAAATATATAATAGTTTCCACCAAAGAGAATTATTTGTCTTCCGAAGAGTAATGTTTATCACTTGAAGACTACAGCCCTAATTCATAAACAGTTTACACGTGTTGGCCTGAGTCGCCCG
Source organism: Corallium rubrum (assembly GCA_964035015.1). Taxonomy (NCBI): domain Eukaryota; kingdom Metazoa; phylum Cnidaria; class Anthozoa; order Scleralcyonacea; family Coralliidae; genus Corallium; species Corallium rubrum. The sequence goes on along the minus strand of OZ035999.1, from coordinate 6,428,968 downwards.
ACTCGATATAAAATCGCCCAACGAGTTGAAAACCTTTTGTCAACTCTTCAATCGTTCTGTATAACGCACAATAGCTGTGGTAGATCACACTTGCAAGTTTACTATAAGTCATGTAAAAAATACTTGCCGTTTGTGTCAACAATATTGTCTTTCTTCGAAAATAGTGTTGCTCTTTTGATATGGCGAGGAAATAATACTATAAAGACGATCGGGATAAGGGTTGAAGAATACTTGTTTCCATCGTTCAACCTGATAGCTCGTAACGTTGACGCAAAAATTCTAGGCTTCGATTGTCCCCGATGTAATTGTCGCGCATTGGTTAGAGTTACACCACAGCGCACACTACAGGTCAGTGGTTACACAAAAAAGTTAACACACAAACACACACACACACACACACACACCCACACACAACACGATAGCAATATATCTGCTGCGCAGATACAACAAATCACGACAAATCGCAACAAATCACAAAAAATCACAAAAAATCGCAACACAAAGCGCAACAAATCGCAACAAATCGCAACAAATCACAACAAATCACAACAAATCACAACAAATCACAACAAATCGCAACAAATCGCAACAAATCGCAACAAATCACAACAAATCGCAACAAATCACAACAAATCACAACAAATCGCAACAAATCACAACAAATCGCGACAAATCGCAACAAATCACAACAAATCGCAACAAATCGCAACAAATCACAACAAATTGCAAAAAATCACAAAAAATCACAAAAAATCGCAACACAAAGCGCAACAAATCACAACAAATCGCAACAAATCACAACAAATCGCAACAAATCGCAACAAATCACAACAAATCGCAACAAATCACAACAAATCACAACAAATCGCAACAAATCGCAACAAATCGCAACAAATCGCAACAAATCGCAACAAATCGCAACAAATCACAACAAATCACAACAAATCACAACAAATCGCAACAAATCACAACAAATCACAACAAATCGCAACAAATCGCAACAAATCGCAACAAATCGCAACATATCACAACAAATCGCAACAAATCACAACAAATCGCAACAAATCACAACAAATCGCAACAAATCACAACAAATCGCAACAAATCGCAACAAATCGCAACAAATCACGACAAATCACGACAAATCGCAACAAATCGCAACAAATCGCAACAAATCGCAACAAATCACAACAAATCACAACAAATCGCAACAAATCACAACAAATCAGAACAAATCGCAACAAATCACAACAAATCGCAACAAATCGCAACAAATCGCAACAAATCACGACAAATCACGGCAAATCGCAAGAAATCGCAACAAATCACAACAAATCGCAACAAATCGCAACAAATCGCAACAAATCGCAACAAATCACAACAAATCGCAACAAATCGCAACAAATCGCAACAAATCACAACAAATCACAACAAATCGCAACAAATCGCAACAAATCGCAACAAATCACAACAAATCGCTACAAATCGCAACAAATCGCAACAAATCACAACAAATCGCAAACAAATCACAACAAATCACAACAAATCACAACAAATCACAACAAATCACAACAAATCACAACAAATCGCAACAAATCGCTACAAATCGCAACAAATCGCAACAAATCGCAACAAATCGCAACAAATCACAACAAATCGGAACAAATCGCAACAAATCGGAACAAATCGCAACAAATCGCAACAAATCGCAACAAATCGCAACAAAACGCAACAAGTCGCAACAAATCGCAACAAATCACAACAAATCACAACAAATCATAACAAATCACAACAAATCACAACAAATCGCAACACATCGCAACAAATCGCAACAAATCGCAACAAATCACAACAAATCGCAACAAATCACAACAAATCGCAACAAATCGCAACAAATCGCAACAAATCGCAACAAATCACAACAAATCGCAACAAATCACAACAAAATCACGACAAATCACGACAAATCGCAACAAATCGCAACAAATCACAACAAATCGCAACAAATCGCAACAAATCGCAACAAATCACAACAAATCACAACAAATCGCAACAAATCGCAACAAATCGCAACAAATCGCAACAAATCGCAACAAATCGCAACAAATCACGACAAATCACGACAAATCGCAACAAATCGCAACAAATCACAACAAATCGCAACAAATCGCAACAAATCGCAACAAATCACAACAAATCGCAACAAATCGCCGCAACAAATCGCAACAAATCACAACAAATCACAACAAATCGCAACAAATCGCAACAAATCACAACAAATCGCAACAAATCACAACAAATCGCAACAAATCGCAACAAATCGCAACAAATCACAACAAATCGCTACAAATCGCAACAAATCGCAACAAATCACAACAAATCGCAAACAAATCACAACAAATCACAACAAATCACAACAAATCACAACAAATCGCAACAAATCGCTACAAATCGCAACAAATCGCAACAAATCGCAACAAATCGCAACAAATCGCAACAAATCACAACAAATCGCAACAAATCGCAACAAATCGGAACAAATCGCAACAAATCGCAACAAATCGCAACAAATCGCAACAAATCGCAACAAAACGCAACAAATCGCAACAAATCGCAACAAATCACAACAAATCACAACAAATCACAACAAATCACAACAAATCACAACAAATCACAACACATCGCAACAAATCACGACAAATCACGACAAATCGCAACAAATCGCAACAAATCACAACAAATCGCAACAAATCGCAACAAATCGCAACAAATCACAACAAATCACAACAAATCGCAACAAATCGCAACAAATCGCAACAAATCGCAACAAATCACGACAAATCACGACAAATCGCAACAAATCGCAACAAATCACAACAAATCGCAACAAATCGCAACAAATCGCAACAAATCGCAACAAATCGCAACAAATCGCATCAAATCGCAACAAATCGCAACAAATCACAACAAATCACAACAAATCGCAACAAATCGCAACAAATCGCAACAAATCACAACAAATCGCAACAAATCACAACAAATCGCGACAAATCGCAACAAATCGCAACAAATCACAACAAATCGCTACAAATCGCAACAAATCGCAACAAATCGCAACAAATCGCAACAAATCACAACAAATCGGAACAAATCGCAACAAATCGCAACAAATCGCAACAAATCGCAACAAATCGCAACAAATCGCAACAAATCGCAACAAATCGCAACAAATCGCAACAAATCACAACAAATCACAACAAATCACAACAAATCACAACAAATCGCAACAAATCGCAACAAATCGCAACAAATCGCAACAAATCGCAACAAATCGCAAAAAAACGCAACAAATCGCAACAAATCGCAACAAATCGCAACAAATCACAACAAATCACAACAAATCGCAAACAAATCAAAACAAATCGCAACAAATCGCAACAAATCGCAACAAATCGCAACAAATCACAACAAATCGCAACAAATCACAACAAATCGCAACAAATCGCAACAAATCACAACAAATCACAACAAATCACAACAAATCACAACAAATCGCAACAAATCACAACAAATCACAACAAATCGCAACAAATCGCAACAAATCGCAACAAATCGCAACAAATCACAACAAATCGCAACAAATCACAACAAATCGCAACAAATCACAACAAATCACAACAAATCGCAAATCACAACAAATCGCAACAAATCGCAACAAATCACGACAAATCACGACAAATCGCAAGAAATCGCAAGAAATCGCAACAAATCGCAACAAATCACAACAAATCGCAACAAATCACAACAAATCACAACAAATCGCAACAAATCACAACAAATCGCAACAAATCGCAACAAATCACAACAAATCACAACATATCGCAACAAATCACAACAAATCACAACAAATCGCAACAAATCACAACAAATCGCAACAAATCGCAACAAATCACAACAAATCGCAACAAATCGCATCAAATCGCAACAAATCGCAACAAATCACAACAAATCACAACAAATCGCAACAAATCGCAACAAATCGCAACAAATCGCAACAAATCGCAACAAATCACAACAAATCGCAACAAATCACAACAAATCGCAACAAATCGCAACAAATCGCAACAAATCACAACAAATCGCTACAAATCGCAACAAATCGCAACAAATCGCAACAAATCGCAACAAATCACAACAAATCGCAACAAATCGCAACAAATCGCAACAAATCGCAACAAATCGCAACAAATCGCAACAAATCGCAACAAATCGCAACAAATCGCAACAAATCGCAACAAATCGCAACAAATCACAACAAATCGCTACAAATCGCAACAAATCGCAACAAATCGCAACAAATCGCAACAAATCACAACAAATCGCAAACAAATCAAAACAAATCGCAACAAATCGCAACAAATCGCAACAAATCGCAACAAATCACAACAAATCGCAACAAATCACAACAAATCGCAACAAATCGCAACAAATCGCAACAAATCACAACAAATCACAACAAATCACAACAAATCACAACAAATCGCAACAAATCACAACAAATCACAACAAATCGCAACAAATCGCAACAAATCGCAACAAATCGCAACAAATCACAACAAATCGCAACAAATCACAACAAATCGCAACAAATCACAACAAATCACAACAAATCGCAAATCACAACAAATCGCAACAAATCGCAACAAATCACGACAAATCACGACAAATCGCAAGAAATCGCAAGAAATCGCAACAAATCGCAACAAATCACAACAAATCGCAACAAATCACAACAAATCACAACAAATCGCAACAAATCACAACAAATCGCAACAAATCGCAACAAATCACAACAAATCACAACATATCGCAACAAATCACAACAAATCACAACAAATCGCAACAAATCGCAACAAATCGCAACAAATCGCAACAAATCACAACAAATCGCTACAAATCACAACAAATCGCAACAAATCACAACAAATCGCAAATCACAGCAAATCGCAACAAATCGCAACAAATCACGACAAATCACGACAAATCGCAAGAAATCGCAACAAATCGCAACAAATCGCAACAAATCGCAACAAATCACAACAAATCACAACAAATCACAACAAATCACAACAAATCGCAACAAATCACAACAAATCGCAACAAATCGCAACAAATCGCAACAAATCGCAACAAATCGCAACAAATCACAACAAATCGCAACAAATCGCAACAAATCGCAACAAATCGCAACAAATCACAACAAATCGCAACAAATCACAACAAATCACAACAAATCGCAACAAATCGCAACAAATCGCAACAAACCACGACAAATCACGACAAATCGCAACAAATCGCAACAAATCGCAACAAATCGCAACAAATCGCAACAAATCGCAACAAATCACAACAAATCGCAACAAATCGCAACAAATCGCAACAAATCGCAACAAATCACAACAAATCGCAACAAATCACAACAAATCGCAACAAATCGCAACAAATCGCAACAAATCGCTACAAATCGCAACAAATCGCAACAAATCGCAACGAATCACAACAAATCACAACAAATCGCAACAAATCGCAACAAATCGCAACAAATCACAACAAATCGCAACAAATCACAACAAATCGCAACAAATCACAACAAATCACAACAAATCGCAAATCACAACAAATCGCAACAAATCGCAACAAATCACGACAAATCACGACAAATCACGACAAATCACGACAAATTACGACAAATCGCAAGAAATCGCAAGAAATCGCAACAAATCGCAACAAATCACAACAAATCGCAACAAATCACAACAAATCACAACAAATCGCAACAAATCACAACAAATCGCAACAAATCGCAACAAATCGCAACAAATCACGACAAATCACGACAAATCGCAAGAAATCGCAACAAATCGCAACAAATCGCAACAAATCACAACAAATCGCAACAAATCGCAACAAATCGCTACAAATCGCAACAAATCGCAACAAATCGCAACAAATCGCAACGAATCACAACATATCACAACAAATCGCAACAAATCGCAACAAATCGCAACAAATCGCAACAAATCACAACAAATCGCAACAAATCGCAACAAATCACGACAAATCACGACAAATCACGACAAATCGCAAGAAATCGCAACAAATCGCAACAAATCGCAACAAATCGCAACAAATCACAACAAATCGCAACAAATCACAACAAATCACAACAAATCGCAACAAATCACAACAAATCGCAACAAATCGCAACAAATCGCAACAAATCACGACAAATCACGACAAATCGCAAGAAATCGCAACAAATCGCAACAAATCGCAACAAATCACAACAAATCGCTACAAATCGCAACAAATCGCTACAAATCGCAACAAATCGCAACAAATCGCAACGAATCACAACAAATCACAACAAATCGCAACAAATCGCAACAAATCGCAACAAATCGCAACAAATCACAACAAATCACAACAAATCGCAACAAATCACAACAAATCACAACAAATCGCAACAAATCGCAACAAATCGCAACAAATCGCAACAAATCACAACAAATCGCAACAAATCACAACAAATCGCAACAAATCACAACAAATCACAACAAATCGCAAATCACAACAAATCGCAACAAATCGCAACAAATCACGACAAATCACGACAAATCGCAAGAAATCGCAAGAAATCGCAACAAATCGCAACAAATCACAACAAATCGCAACAAATCACAACAAATCACAACAAATCGCAACAAATCACAACAAATCGCAACAAATCGCAACAAATCACAACAAATCACAACATATCGCAACAAATCACAACAAATCACAACAAATCGCAACAAATCGCAACAAATCGCAACAAATCGCAACAAATCACAACAAATCGCTACAAATCACAACAAATCGCAACAAATCACAACAAATCGCAAATCACAGCAAATCGCAACAAATCGCAACAAATCACGACAAATCACGACAAATCGCAAGAAATCGCAACAAATCGCAACAAATCGCAACAAATCACAACAAATCACAACAAATCACAACAAATCACAACAAATCGCAACAAATCACAACAAATCGCAACAAATCGCAACAAATCGCAACAAATCGCAACAAATCGCAACAAATCACAACAAATCGCAACAAATCGCAACAAATCGCAACAAATCGCAACAAATCACAACAAATCGCAACAAATCACAACAAATCACAACAAATCGCAACAAATCGCAACAAATCGCAACAAACCACGACAAATCACGACAAATCGCAACAAATCGCAACAAATCACAACAAATCGCAACAAATCGCAACAAATCGCAACAAATCACAACAAATCGCAACAAATCGCAACAAATCGCAACAAATCGCAACAAATCACAACAAATCGCAACAAATCACAACAAATCGCAACAAATCGCAACAAATCGCAACAAATCGCTACAAATCGCAACAAATCGCAACAAATCGCAACAAATCACAACAAATCGCAACAAATCACAACAAATCGCAACAAATCACAACAAATCACAACAAATCGCAAATCACAACAAATCGCAACAAATCGCAACAAATCACGACAAATCACGACAAATCACGACAAATCACGACAAATCGCAAGAAATCGCAAGAAATCGCAACAAATCGCAACAAATCGCAACAAATCACAACAAATCGCAACAAATCACAACAAATCACAACAAATCGCAACAAATCACAACAAATCGCAACAAATCGCAACAAATCGCAACAAATCACGACAAATCACGACAAATCGCAAGAAATCGCAACAAATCGCAACAAATCGCAACAAATCACAACAAATCGCAACAAATCGCAACAAATCGCTACAAATCGCAACAAATCGCAACAAATCGCAACGAATCACAACAAATCACAACAAATCGCAACAAAAAGCAACAAATCGCAACAAATCGCAACAAATCACAACAAATCGCAACAAATCACAACAAATCGCAACAAATCACAACAAATCACAACAAATCGCAAATCACAACAAATCGCAACAAATCGCAACAAATCACGACAAATCACGACAAATCGCAACAAATCGCAACAAATCGCAACAAATCGCAACAAATCGCAACAAATCGCAACAAATCACAACAAATCACAACAAATCGCAACAAATCACAACAAATCAAAACAAATCGCAACAAATCACAACAAATCGCAACAAATCGCAACAAATCGCAACAAATCACGACAAATCACGAAAATTCGCAAGAAATCGCAACAAATCACAACAAATCGCAACAAATCGCAACAAATCGCAACAAATCACAACAAATCGCAACAAATCACAACAAATCGCAACAAATCGCAACAAATCGCAACAAATCACAACAAATCGCTACAAATCGCAACAAATCGCAACAAATCACAACAAATCGCAAACAAATCACAACAAATCACAACAAATCACAACAAATCACAACAAATCGCAACAAATCACAACAAATCGCAACAAATCGCAACAAATCGCAACAAATCGCAACAAATCACGACAAATCACGACAAATCGCAAGAAATCGCAACAAATCACAACAAATCGCAACAAATCGCAACAAATCGCAACAAATCACAACAAATCGCAACAAATCGCAACAAATCGCAACAAATCGCAACAAATCGCAACAAATCGCAACAAATCGCAACACATCACAACACAACAAATCGCAACAAATCACAACAAATCACAACAAATCGCAACAAATCGCAACAAATCGCAACAAATCGCAACAAATCGCAACAAATCACAACAAATCACAACAAATCGCAAATCACAACAAATCGCAACAAATCGCAACAAATCACGAGAAATCACGACAAATCGCAAGAAATCGCAACAAATCGCAACAAATCGCAACAAATCGCAAAAAATCACAACAAATCACAACAAATCACAACAAATCACAACAAATCGCAACAAATCGCAACAAATCGCAACAAATCACAACAAATCGCTACAAATCACAACAAATCGCAACAAATCACAACAAATCGCAAATCACAACAAATCGCAACAAATCGCAACAAATCACGACAAATCACGACAAATCGCAAGAAATCGCAAGAAATCGCAACAAATCGCAACAAATCGCAACAAATCGCAACAAATCACAACAAATCGGAACAAATCACAACATATCGGAACAAATCGCAACAAATCGCAACAAATCACAACAAATCGCAACAAATCGCAACAAACCCCAACAAATCGCAACAAATCGCAACAAATCGCAACAAATCACAACAAATCACAACAAATCACAACAAATCACAACAAATCGCAACAAATCACAACAAATCGCAACAAATCGCAACAAATCGCAACAAATCGCAACAAATCGCAACAAATCACAACAAATCGCAACAAATCGCAACAAATCGCAACAAATCGCAACAAATCACAACAAATCGCAACAAATCACAACAAATCACAACAAATCGCAACAAATCGCAACAAATCGCAACAAACCACGACAAATCACGACAAATCGCAACAAATCGCAACAAATCACAACAAATCGCAACAAATCGCAACAAATCGCAACAAATCACAACAAATCGCAACAAATCGCAACAAATCGCAACAAATCGCAACAAGTCGCAACAAATCGCAACAAATCGCAACAAATTGCAACAAATCACAACAAATCGCAACAAATCACAACAAATCGCAACAAATCGCAACAAATCGCAACAAATCGCAACAAATCACAACAAATCGCAACAAATCACAACAAATCGCAACAAATCGCAACAAATCGCAACAAATCGCTACAAATCGCAACAAATCGCAACAAATCGCAACAAATCGCAACAAATCACAACAAATCGCAACAAATCACAACAAATCGCAACAAATCACAACAAATCACAACAAATCGCAAATCACAACAAATCGCAACAAATCGCAACAAATCACGACAAATCACGACAAATCACGACAAATCACGACAAATCGCAAGAAATCGCAAGAAATCGCAACAAATCGCAACAAATCGCAACAAATCACAACAAATCGCAACAAATCACAACAAATCACAACAAATCGCAACAAATCACAACAAATCGCAACAAATCGCAACAAATCGCAACAAATCACGACAAATCACGACAAATCGCAAGAAATCGCAACAAATCGCAACAAATCGCAACAAATCACAACAAATCGCAACAAATCGCAACAAATCGCTACAAATCGCAACAAATCGCAACAAATCGCAACGAATCACAACAAAGCACAACAAATCGCAACAAATCGCAACAAATCGCAACAAATCGCAACAAATCACAACAAATCGCAACAAATCACAACAAATCGCAACAAATCACAACAAATCACAACAAATCGCAAATCACAACAAATCGCAACAAATCGCAACAAATCACGACAAATCACGACAAATCGCAACAAATCGCAACAAATCGCAACAAATCGCAACAAATCGCAACAAATCACAACAAATCACAACAAATCACAACAAATCGCAACAAATCACAACAAATCACAACAAATCGCAACAAATCACAACAAATCGCAACAAATCGCAACAAATCGCAACAAATCACGACAAATCACGACAAATCGCAAGAAATCGCAACAAATCACAACAAATCGCAACAAATCGCAACAAATCGCAACAAATCACAACAAATCGCAACAAATCACAACAAATCGCAACAAATCGCAACAAATCGCAACAAATCACAACAAATCGCTACAAATCGCAACAAATCGCAACAAATCACAACAAATCGCAAACAAATCACAACAAATCACAACAAATCACAACAAATCACAACAAATCGCAACAAATCACAACAAATCGCAACAAATCGCAACAAATCGCAACAAATCGCAACAAATCACGAGAAATCACGACAAATCGCAAGAAATCGCAACAAATCACAACAAATCGCAACAAATCGCAACAAATCGCAACAAATCACAACAAATCGCAACAAATCACAACAAATCGCAACAAATCGCAACAAATCGCAACAAATCGCAACAAATCGCAACAAATCGCAACACATCACAACAAATCGCAACAAATCACAACAAATCACAACAAATCGCAACAAATCGCAACAAATCGCAACAAATCGCAACAAATCACAACAAATCACAACAAATCGCAAATCACAACAAATCGCAACAAATCGCAACAAATCACGAGAAATCACGACAAATCGCAAGAAATCGCAACAAATCGCAACAAATCGCAACAAATCACAACAAATCACAACAAATCACAACAAATCACAACAAATCGCAACAAATCGCAACAAATCGCAACAAATCACAACAAATCGCTACAAATCACAACAAATCGCAACAAATCACAACAAATCGCAAATCACAACAAATCGCAACAAATCGCAACAAATCACGACAAATCACGACAAATCGCAAGAAATCGCAACAAATCGCAACAAATCGCAACAAATCGCAACAAATCACAACAAATCGGAACAAATCACAACAAATCGGAACAAATCGCAACAAATCGCAACAAATCACAACAAATCGCAACAAATCGCAACAAATCCCAACAAATCGCAACAAATCGCAACAAATCGCAACAAATCGCAACAAATCGCAACACATCACAACATATCGCAACAAATCCCAACAAATCACAACAAATCGCAACAAATCGCAACAAATCGCAACAAATCGCAACAAATCACAACAAATCGCTACAAATCACAACAAATCGCAACAAATCACAACAAATCGCAAATCACAGCAAATCGCAACAAATCGCAACAAATCACGACAAATCACGACAAATCGCAACAAATCGCAACAAATCGCAACAAATCGCAACAAATCGCAACAAATCACAACAAATCACAACAAATCACAACAAATCACAACAAATCGCAACAAATCACAACAAATCACAACAAATCGCAACAAATCGCAACAAATCGCAACAAACCACGACAAATCACGACAAATCGCAACAAATCGCAACAAATCACAACAAATCGCAACAAATCGCAACAAATCGCAACAAATCACAACAAATCGCAACAAATCGCAACAAATCGCAACAAATCGCAACAAATCGCAACAAATCACAACAAATCGCAACAAATCACAACAAATCGCAACAAATCGCAACAAATCGCAACAAATCGCTACAAATCGCTACAAATCGCAACAAATCGCAACGAATCACAACAAATCACAACAAATCGCAACAAATCGCAACAAATCGCAACAAATCACAACAAATCGCAACAAATCACAACAAATCGCAACAAATCACAACAAATCACAACAAATCGCAAATCACAACAAATCGCAACAAATCGCAACAAATCACGACA
>OZ035999.1:6369175-6416378 GCA_964035015.1 Corallium rubrum | reverse complement strand
TACTTTTTTCCCCAGATATTTTTCAAAAAATCAAAAAAAATTTTTAGCCCAAATACAGCCTTCTCCTTTTAACAGAAGGTCTAAAACGACTTTATTTAACCGTTTTTGACCCTAACTCAAAGGTTTCAAAGGTGACCAAAATCGGTCAAAAAGTAAAGGCTAAAAAGGCTAACCCCTTTATTTATATTTCCACGGATATTTTTCAAAAAATCAAAAAAAATGTTTTTAGCCAAAATACAGCCATCTCCTTTTAACAGAAGGTCTAAAACGACTTTATTTAACCGTTTTTGACCCTAACTCAAAGGTTTCAAAGGTGACCAAAATCGGTCAAAAAGTAAAGGCTAAAAAGGCTAATCCCTTTATTTATATTTCCCCGGATATTTTTCAAAAAATCAAAAAAAATGTTTTTAGCCAAAATACAGCCTTTTCCTTTTAACAGAAGATCAAAAACGACTCTATTTAACCGTTTTTGACCCTAACTCAGAGGTTTCAAAAGTGACCAAAATCAGTCAAAAAGTAAAGGCTAACCCCTTTACTTTTTCCCCCCGGATATTTTTCAAACAATAAAAAAAATTTTTTTTAGCCAAAATACAGCCTTCTCCTTTTAACAGAAGGTCTAAAACGACTTTATTTAACCGTTTTTGACCCTAACTCAAAGGTTTCAAAAGTTACCAAAATCGGTCAAAAAGTAAAGGCTAACCCCTTTACTTTTTTTTCCGGATATTTTTCAAACAAAAAAATGTTTTTTTAGCCAAAATAGAGCCTTCTCCTTTTAACAGAAGGTCTAAAACGACCTTATTTAACCGTTTTTGACCTTAACTCAAAGGTTTCAAAAGGGACCAAAATCGGTCAAAAAGTAAAGGTTAACCCCGTTAAAAAAGTAAAGGCTAACCCCTTTACTTTTTTTTTCCGGACATGTTTCAAAAAATCAAAAAAACTTATTTTTAGCCAAAATACAGCCTTCTCCTTTTAACAGAAGGTCTAAAACGACTTTATTTAACCGTTTTTGACCTTAACTCAAAGGTTTCAAAAGTGAACAAAATCGGTCAAAAAGTAAAGGCTAACCCCTTTACTTTTTTTTTCCGGATATTTTTCAAAAAATAAAAAAAATTTTTTTTAGCCCAAATACAGCCTTCTCCTTTAACAGAAGGTCTGAATGGACTTTATTTAACCGTTTTTGACCTTAGCTCAAAGGTTTCAAAAGTGACCAAAATCGGTCAAAAAGTAAAGGCTAACCCCTTTACTTTTTTTTTCCGGATATTTTTCAAAAAATAAAAAAAATTCTTTTTAGCCCAAATACAGCCTTCTCCTTTTAACAGAAGGTCTAAAACGACTTTATTTAACCGTTTTTGACCTTAGCTCAAAGGTTTCAAAAGTGACGAAAATCGGTCAAAAAGTAAAGGCTAACCCCTTTACTTTTTTTTTCCGGATATTTTTCAAAAAATAAAAAAAAATTTTTTAGCCCAAATACAGCCTTCTCCTTTTAACAGAAGGTCTAAAACGACTTTATTTAACCGTTTTTGACATTAGCTCAAAGGTTTCAAAAGTGACCAAAATCGGTCAAAAAGTAAAGGCTAACCCCTTTACTTTTTTTTTCCGGATATTTTTCAAAAAATCAAAAAAAATGTTTTTAGCCCAAATACAGCCTTCTCCTTTTAACAGAAGGTCTAAAACGACTTTATTTAACCGTTTTTGACCCTAACTCAAAGGTTTCAAAAGTGACCAAAATCGGTCAAAAGTAAAGGCTAACCCCTTTACTTTTTTTTTCCGGATATCTTTCAAAAAATCAAAAAAAATATTTTTAGCCAAAATACAGCCTTCTCCTTTTAACAGAAGGTCTAAAACGACTTTATTTAACTGTTTTTGACCCTAACTCAAAGATTTCAAAAGCGACCAAAATCGGTCAAAAAGTAAAGGCTAACCCCTTTACTTTTTTTTTTCCGAATATTTTTCAAAAAATCAAAAAAAAATTTTTTAGCCAAAATACAGCCTTCTCCTTTTAACAGAAGGTCTAAAAGGACTTTATTTAACCGTTTTTGACACTAACTCAAAGGTTTCAAAAGTGACCAAAATCGGTCAAAAAGTAAAGGCGAAAAAGGCTAACCCCTTTATTTATATTTCCCCGGATATTTTTCAAAAAATCAAAAAAAATGTTTTTAGCCAAAATACAGCCATCTCCTTTTAACAGAAGGTCTAAAACGACTTTATTTAACCGTTTTTGACCCTAACTCAAAGGTTTCAAAGGTGACCAAAATCGGTGAAAAAGTAAAGGCTAAAAAGGCTAACCCCTTTATTTATATTTCCCCGGATATTTTTCAAAAAATCAGAAAAAATGTTTTTAGCCAAAATACAGCATTTTCCTTTTAACAGAAGATCTAAAACGACTCTATTTAACCGTTTTTGACCCTAACTCAGAGGTTTCAAAAGTGACCAAAATCAGTCAAAAAGTAAAGGCTAACCCCTTTACTTTTTTCCCCCGGATATTTTTCAAAGAATAAAAATTATTTTTTTTAGCCAAAATACAGCCTTCTCCTTTTAACAGAAGGTCTAAAACGACTTTATTTAACCGTTTTTGACCTTAGCTCAAAGGTTTCAAAAGTGACCAAAATCGGTCAAAAAGTAAAGGCTAACCCCTTTACTTTTTTTTTCCGGATATTTTTCAAAAAATAAAAAAAATTTTTTTAGCCCAAATACAGCCTTCTCCTTTTAACAGAAGGTCTAAAACGACTTTATTTAACCGTTTATGACCCTAACTCAAAGGTTTCAAAGGTGACCAAAATCGGTCAAAAAGTAAAGGCGAAAAAGGCTAACCCCTTTATTTATATTTCCCCGGATATTTTTCAAAAAATCAAAAAAAATGTTTTTAGCCAAAATACAGCCATCTCCTTTTAACAGAAGGTCTAAAACGACTTTATTTAACCGTTTTTGACCCTAACTCAAAGGTGACCAAAATCGGTGAAAAAGTAAAGGCTAAAAAGGCTAACCCCTTTATTTATATTTCCCCGGATATTTTTCAAAAAATCAGAAAAAATGTTTTTAGCCAAAATACAGCATTTTCCTTTTAACAGAAGATCTAAAACGACTCTATTTAACCGTTTTTGACCCTAACTCAGAGGTTTCAAAAGTGACCAAAATCAGTCAAAAAGTAAAGGCTAACCCCTTTACTTTTTTCCCCCGGATATTTTTCAAAGAATAAAAATTATTTTTTTTAGCCAAAATACAGCCTTCTCCTTTTAACAGAAGGTCTAAAACGACTTTATTTAACCGTTTTTGACCCTAACTCAGAGGTTTCAAAAGTGACCAAAAATTGGTCAAAAAGTAAAGGCTAACCCCTTTACTTTTTTTTTCCGGATATTTTTCAAAAAATAAAAAAAATTCTTTTTAGCCCAAATACAGCCTTCTCCTTTTAACAGAAGGTCTAAAACGACTTTATTTAAACGTTTTTGACCCTAAATCAAAGGTTTCAAAAGTGACCAAAATCGGTCAAAAAGTAAAGGCTAACCCCGTTACAAAAAGTAAAGGCTAACCCCTTTACTTTTTTTTCCGGATATTTTTCAAACAAAAAATATTTTTTTTAGCCAAAATACAGCCTTCTCCTTTTAACAGAAGGTCTAAAACGACTTTATTTAACCGTTTTTGACCTTAACTCAAAGATTTCAAAAGTGACCAAAATCGGTCAAAAAGTAAAGGCTAAGCCCTTTACTTTTTTTTTTCCGAATATTTTTCAAAAAATCAAAAAAATTTTTTTTAGCCAAAATACAGCCTTCTCCTTTTAACAGAAGGTCTAAAAGGACTTTATTTAACCGTTTTTGACACTAACTCAAAGGTTTCAAAAGTGACCAAAATCGGTCAAAAAGTAAAGGCTAACCCCTTTACTTTTTTTTTTCCGGATATTTTTCAAAAAATAAAAAAAATTTTTTTTAGCCGAAATACAGCCTTCCCCTTTTAACAGAAGGTCTAAAACGACTTTATTTAACCGTTTTTGACCCTAACTCAAAGGTTTCAAAGGTGACCAAAATCGGTCAAAAAGTAAAGGCTAAAAAGGCTAACCCCTTTATTTATATTTCCACGGATATTTTTCAAAAAATCAAAAAAAATGTTTTTAGCCAAAATACAGCATTTTCCTTTTACCAGAAGATCTAAAACGACTCTATTTAACCGTTTTTGACCCTAACTCAGAGGTTTCAAAAGTGACCAAAATCAGTCAAAAAGTAAAGGCTAACCCCTTTACTTTTTTCCCCCGGATATTTTTCAAACAATAAAAAAATTTTTTTTTAGCCAAAATACAGCCTTCTCCTTTTAACAGAAGGTCTAAAACGACTTTATTTAACCGTTTTTGACCCTAACTCAGAGGTTTCAAAAGTGACCAAAAATTGGTCAAAAAGTAAAGGCTAACCCCTTTACTTTTTTTTCCGGATATTTTTCAAACAAAAAATATTTTTTTTAGCCAAAATACAGCCTTCTCCTTTTAACAGAAGGTCTAAAACGACTTTATTTAACCGTTTTTGACCTTAACTCAAAGATTTCAAAAGTGACCAAAATCGGTCAAAAAGTAAAGGCTAAGCCCTTTACTTTTTTTTTTCCGAATATTTTTCAAAAAATCAAAAAAATTTTTTTTAGCCAAAATACAGCCTTCTCCTTTTAACAGAAGGTCTAAAAGGACTTTATTTAACCGTTTTTGACACTAACTCAAAGGTTTCAAAAGTGACCAAAATCGGTCAAAAAGTAAAGGCTAACCCCTTTACTTTTTTTTTTCCGGATATTTTTCAAAAAATAAAAAAAATTTTTTTTAGCCGAAATACAGCCTTCCCCTTTTAACAGAAGGTCTAAAACGACTTTATTTAACCGTTTTTGACCCTAACTCAAAGGTTTCAAAGGTGACCAAAATCGGTCAAAAAGTAAAGGCTAAAAAGGCTAACCCCTTTATTTATATTTCCACGGATATTTTTCAAAAAATCAAAAAAAATGTTTTTAGCCAAAATACAGCATTTTCCTTTTACCAGAAGATCTAAAACGACTCTATTTAACCGTTTTTGACCCTAACTCAGAGGTTTCAAAAGTGACCAAAATCAGTCAAAAAGTAAAGGCTAACCCCTTTACTTTTTTCCCCCGGATATTTTTCAAACAATAAAAAAATTTTTTTTTAGCCAAAATACAGCCTTCTCCTTTTAACAGAAGGTCTAAAACGACTTTATTTAACCGTTTTTGACCCTAACTCAAAGGTTTCAAAAGTGACCAAAATCGGTCAAAAAGTAAAGGCTAACCCCTTTACTTTTTTTCCCCGGATATTTTTCAAAAAATAATAAAAATTTTTTTTAGCCAAAATACAGCCTTCTCCTTTTCAGAGAACGTCTAAAACGACTTTATTTAACCGTTTTTGACCCTAACTCAGAGGTTTCAAAAGTGACCAAAATCGGTCAAAAAGTAAAGGCTAACCCCTTTAATTTATTTTTTTCTGAATCATTTAAAAAAAATCAAAATAAATATTTTTAGCCAAAATACAGCCTTCTCCTTTTAACAGAAGGTCTAAAACGACTTTATTTAACCGTTTTTGACCCTAACTCAGAGGTTTCAAAAGTGACCAAAAATTGGTCAAAAAGTAAAGGCTAACCCCTTTACTTTTGTTTCCCCGGATATTTTTCAAAAAATCAAAATAAATATTTTTAGCCAAAATACAGCCTTCTCCTTTTAACAGAAGGTCTAAAACGACTTTATTTAACCGTTTTTGACCCTAACTCAGAGGTTTCAAAAGTGACCAAAATCGGTCAAAAAGTAAAGGCTAACCCCTTTACTTTTTTTTCCGGATATTTTTCAAACAAAAAAAAATTTTTTTAGCCAAAATACAGCCTTCTCCTTTTAACAGAAGGTCTAAAACGACTTTATTTAACCGTTTTTGACCCTAACTCAGAGGTTTCAAAAGTGACCAAAAATTGGTCAAAAAGTAAAGGCTAACCCCTTTACTTTTGTTTCCCCGGATATTTTTCAAAAAATCAAAATAAATATTTTTAGCCAAAATACAGCCTTCTCCTTTTAACAGAAGGTCTAAAAGGACTTTATTTAACCGTTTTTGACCCTAACTCAGAGGTTTCAAAAGTGACCAAAATCGGTCAAAAAGTAAAGGCTAACCCCTTTACTTTTTTTTCCGGATATTTTTCAAACAAAAAAAAATTTTTTTAGCCAAAATACAGCCTTCTCCTTTTAACAGAAGGTCTAAAACGACTTTATTTAACCGTTTTTGACCTTAACTCAAAGGTTTCAAAAGTGACCAAAATCGGTCAAAAAGTAAAGGCTAACCCCTTTACTTTTTTTCCCCAGATATTTTTCAAAAAATCAAAAAAAATGTTTTTAGCCAAAATACAGCATTTTCCTTTTACCAGAAGATCTAAAACGACTCTATTTAACCGTTTTTGACCCTAACTCAGAGGTTTCAAAAGTGACCAAAATCAGTCAAAAAGTAAAGGCTAACCCCTTTACTTTTTTCCCCCGGATATTTTTCAAACAATAAAAAAATTTTTTTTTAGCCAAAATACAGCCTTCTCCTTTTAACAGAAGGTCTAAAACGACTTTATTTAACCGTTTTTGACCCTAACTCAAAGGTTTCAAAAGTGACCAAAATCGGTCAAAAAGTAAAGGCTAACCCCTTTACTTTTTTTCCCTGGATATTTTTCAAAAAATAATAAAAATTTTTTTTAGCCAAAATACAGCCTTCTCCTTTTCAGAGAACGTCTAAAACGACTTTATTTAACCGTTTTTGACCCTAACTCAGAGGTTTCAAAAGTGACCAAAATCGGTCAAAAAGTAAAGGCTAACCCCTTTAATTTATTTTTTTCTGAATCATTTAAAAAAAATCAAAATAAATATTTTTAGCCAAAATACAGCCTTCTCCTTTTAACAGAAGGTCTAAAACGACTTTATTTAACCGTTTTTGACCCTAACTCAGAGGTTTCAAAAGTGACCAAAAATTGCTCAAAAAGTAAAGGCTAACCCCTTTACTTTTGTTTCCCCGGATATTTTTCAAAAAATCAAAATAAATATTTTTAGCCAAAATACAGCCTTCTCCTTTTAACAGAAGGTCTAAAACGACTTTCTTTAACCGTTTTTGACCCTAACTCAGAGGTTTCAAAAGTGACCAAAATCGGTCAAAAAGTAAAGGCTAACCCCTTTACTTTTTTTTCCGGATATTTTTCAAACAAAAAAAAATTTTTTTAGCCAAAATACAGCCTTCTCCTTTTAACAGAAGGTCTAAAACGACTTTATTTAACCGTTTTTGACCCTAACTCAGAGGTTTCAAAAGTGACCAAAAATTGGTCAAAAAGTAAAGGCTAACCCCTTTACTTTTGTTTCCCCGGATATTTTTCAAAAAATCAAAATAAATATTTTTAGCCAAAATACAGCCTTCTCCTTTTAACAGAAGGTCTAAAACGACTTTATTTAACCGTTTTTGACCCTAACTCAGAGGTTTCAAAAGTGACCAAAATCGGTCAAAAAGTAAAGGCTAACCCCTTTACTTTTTTCCCCCAGATATTTTTCAAAAAATCAAAAAAAATGTTTTTAGCCCAAATACAGCCTTCTCCTTTTAACAGAAGGTCTAAAACGACTTTATTTAACCGTTTTTGACCCTAACTCAAAGGTTTCAAAGGTGACCAAAATCGGTCAAAAAGTAAAGGCTAAAAAGGCTAACCCCTTTATTTATATTTCCACGGATATTTTTCAAAAAATCAAAAAAAATGTTTTTAGCCAAAATACAGCCATCTCCTTTTAACAGAAGGTCTAAAACGACTTTATTTAACCGTTTTTGACCCTAACTCAAAGGTTTCAAAGGTGACCAAAATCGGTCAAAAAGTAAAGGCTAAAAAGGCTAATCCCTTTATTTATATTTCCCCGGATATTTTTCAAAAAATCAAAAAAAATGTTTTTAGCCAAAATACAGCCTTTTCCTTTTAACAGAAGATCAAAAACGACTCTATTTAACCGTTTTTGACCCTAACTCAGAGGTTTCAAAAGTGACCAAAATCAGTCAAAAAGTAAAGGCTAACCCCTTTACTTTTTCCCCCCGGATATTTTTCAAACAATAAAAAAAATTTTTTTTAGCCAAAATACAGCCTTCTCCTTTTAACAGAAGGTCTAAAACGACTTTATTTAACCGTTTTTGACCCTAACTCAAAGGTTTCAAAAGTTACCAAAATCGGTCAAAAAGTAAAGGCTAACCCCTTTACTTTTTTTTCCGGATATTTTTCAAACAAAAAAATGTTTTTTTAGCCAAAATAGAGCCTTCTCCTTTTAACAGAAGGTCTAAAACGACCTTATTTAACCGTTTTTGACCTTAACTCAAAGGTTTCAAAAGGGACCAAAATCGGTCAAAAAGTAAAGGTTAACCCCGTTAAAAAAGTAAAGGCTAACCCCTTTACTTTTTTTTCCGGACATGTTTCAAAAAATCAAAAAAACTTATTTTTAGCCAAAATACAGGCTTCTCCTTTTAACAGAAGGTCTAAAACGACTTTATTTAACCGTTTATGACCCTAACTCAAAGGTTTCAAAGGTGACCAAAATCGGTCAAAAAGTAAAGGCGAAAAAGGCTAACCCCTTTGTTTATATTTCCCCGGATATTTTTCAAAAAATCAAAAAAAATGTTTTTAGCCCAAATACAGCCTTCTCCTTTGAACAGAAGGTCTAAAACGACTTTATTTAACCGTTTTTGACCCTAACTCAAAGGTTTCAAAAGTGACCAAAATCGGTCAAAAAGTAAAGGCTAACCCCTTTACTTTTTTTTTCCGGATATCTTTCAAAAAATCAAAAAAAATATTTTTAGCCAAAATACAGCCCTCTCCTTTTAACAGAAGGTCTAAAACGACTTTATTTAACTGTTTTTGACCCTAACTCAAAGATTTCAAAAGCGACCAAAATCGGTCAAAAAGTAAAGGCTAACCCCTTTACTTTTTTTTTTCCGAATATTTTTCAAAAAATCAAAAAAAAATTTTTTAGCCAAAATACAGCCTTCTCCTTTTAACAGAAGGTCTAAAAGGACTTTATTTAACCGTTTTTGACACTAACTCAAAGGTTTCAAAAGTGACCAAAATCGGTCAAAAAGTAAAGGCGAAAAAGGCTAACCCCTTTATTTATATTTCCCCGGATATTTTTCAAAAAATCAAAAAAAATGTTTTTAGCCAAAATACAGCCATCTCCTTTTAACAGAAGGTCTAAAACGACTTTATTTAACCGTTTTTGACCCTAACTCAAAGGTTTCAAAGGTGACCAAAATCGGTGAAAAAGTAAAGGCTAAAAAGGCTAACCCCTTTATTTATATTTCCCCGGATATTTTTCAAAAAATCAGAAAAAATGTTTTTAGCCAAAATACAGCATACAGCATTTTCCTTTTAACAGAAGATCTAAAACGACTCTATTTAACCGTTTTTGACCCTAACTCAGAGGTTTCAAAAGTGACCAAAATCAGTCAAAAAGTAAAGGCTAACCCCTTTACTTTTTTCCCCCGGATATTTTTCAAAGAATAAAAATTATTTTTTTTAGCCAAAATACAGCCTTCTCCTTTTAACAGAAGGTCTAAAACGACTTTATTTAACCGTTTTTGACCCTAAATCAAAGGTTTCAAAAGTGACCAAAATCGGTCAAAAAGTAAAGGCTAACCCCGTTACAAAAAGTAAAGGCTAACCCCTTTACTTTTTTTTCCGGATATTTTTCAAACAAAAAATATTTTTTTTAGCCAAAATACAGCCTTCTCCTTTTAACAGAAGGTCTAAAACGACTTTATTTAACCGTTTTTGACCTTAACTCAAAGATTTCAAAAGTGACCAAAATCGGTCAAAAAGTAAAGGCTAAAAAGGCTAACCCCTTTATTTATATTTCCACGGATATTTTTCAAAAAATCAAAAAAAATGTTTTTAGCCAAAATACAGCATTTTCCTTTTACCAGAAGATCTAAAACGACTCTATTTAACCGTTTTTGACCCTAACTCAGAGGTTTCAAAAGTGACCAAAATCAGTCAAAAAGTAAAGGCTAACCCCTTTACTTTTTTCCCCCGGATATTTTTCAAACAATAAAAAATTTTTTTTTTTAGCCAAAATACAGCCTTCTCCTTTTAACAGAAGGTCTAAAACGACTTTATTTAACCGTTTTTGACCCTAACTCAAAGGTTTCAAAAGTGACCAAAATCGGTCAAAAAGTAAAGGCTAACCCCTTTACTTTTTTTCCCCGGATATTTTTCAAAAAATAATAAAAATTTTTTTTAGCCAAAATACAGCCTTCTCCTTTTCAGAGAACGTCTAAAACGACTTTATTTAACCGTTTTTGACCCTAACTCAGAGGTTTCAAAAGTGACCAAAATCGGTCAAAAAGTAAAGGCTAACCCCTTTAATTTATTTTTTTCTGAATCATTTAAAAAAAATCAAAATAAATATTTTTAGCCAAAATACAGCCTTCTCCTTTTAACAGAAGGTCTAAAACGACTTTATTTAACCGTTTTTGACCCTAACTCAGAGGTTTCAAAAGTGACCAAAAATTGCTCAAAAAGTAAAGGCTAACCCCTTTAGTTTTGTTTCCCCGGATATTTTTCAAAAAATCAAAATAAATATTTTTAGCCAAAATACAGCCTTCTCCTTTTAACAGAAGGTCTAAAACGACTTTCTTTAACCGTTTTTGACCCTAACTCAGAGGTTTCAAAAGTGACCAAAATCGGTCAAAAAGTAAAGGAGGTTTCAAAAGTGACCAAAATCGGTCAAAAAGTAAAGGCTAACCCCTTTACTTTTTTTTCCGGATATTTTTCAAACAAAAAAAATTTTTTTTAGCCAAAATACAGCCTTCTCCTTTTAACAGAAGGTCTAAAACGACTTTATTTAACCGTTTTTGACCTTAACTCAAAGGTTTCAAAAGTGACCAAAATCGGTCAAAAAGTAAAGGCTAACCCCTTTACTTTTTTCCCCCAGATATTTTTCAAAAAATCAAAAAAAATGTTTTTAGCCCAAATACAGCCTTCTCCTTTTAACAGAAGGTCTAAAACGACTTTATTTAACCGTTTTTGACCCTAACTCAAAGGTTTCAAAGGTGACCAAAATCGGTCAAAAAGTAAAGGCTAAAAAGGCTAACCCCTTTATTTATATTTCCACGGATATTTTTCAAAAAATCAAAAAAAATGTTTTTAGCCAAAATACAGCCATCTCCTTTTAACAGAAGGTCTAAAACGACTTTATTTAACCGTTTTTGACCCTAACTCAAAGGTTTCAAAGGTGACCAAAATCGGTCAAAAAGTAAAGGCTAAAAAGGCTAATCCCTTTATTTATATTTCCCCGGATATTTTTCAAAAAATCAAAAAAAATGTTTTTAGCCAAAATACAGCCTTTTCCTTTTAACAGAAGATCAAAAACGACTCTATTTAACCGTTTTTGACCCTAACTCAGAGGTTTCAAAAGTGACCAAAATCAGTCAAAAAGTAAAGGCTAACCCCTTTACTTTTTCCCCCCGGATATTTTTCAAACAATAAAAAAAATTTTTTTTAGCCAAAATACAGCCTTCTCCTTTTAACAGAAGGTCTAAAACGACTTTATTTAACCGTTTTTGCCCCTAACTCAAAGGTTTCAAAAGTTACCAAAATCGGTCAAAAAGTAAAGGCTAACCCCTTTACTTTTTTTTCCGGATATTTTTCAAACAAAAAAATTTTTTTTTAGCCAAAATACAGCCTTCTCCTTTTAACAGAAGGTCTAAAACGACCTTATTTAACCGTTTTTGACCTTAACTCAAAGGTTTCAAAAGGGACCAAAATCGGTCAAAAAGTAAAGGTTAACCCCGTTAAAAAAGTAAAGGCTAACCCCTTTACTTTTTTTTTCCGGACATGTTTCAAAAAATCAAAAAAACTTATTTTTAGCCAAAATACAGCCTTCTCCTTTTAACAGAAGGTCTAAAACGACTTTATTTAACCGTTTTTGACCTTAACTCAAAGGTTTCAAAAGTGAACAAAATCGGTCAAAAAGTAAAGGCTAACCCCTTTACTTTTTTTTTCCGGATATTTTTCAAAAAATAAAAAAAATTTTTTTTAGCCCAAATACAGCCTTCTCCTTTAACAGAAGGTCTGAATGGACTTTATTTAACCGTTTTTGACCTTAGCTCAAAGGTTTCAAAAGTGACCAAAATCGGTCAAAAAGTAAAGGCTAACCCCTTTACTTTTTTTTTCCGGATATTTTTCAAAAAATAAAAAAAATTCTTTTTAGCCCAAATACAGCCTTCTCCTTTTAACAGAAGGTCTAAAACGACTTTATTTAACCGTTTATGACCCTAACTCAAAGGTTTCAAAGGTGACCAAAATCGGTCAAAAAGTAAAGGCGAAAAAGGCTAACCCCTTTATTTATATTTCCCCGGATATTTTTCAAAAAATCAAAAAAAATGTTTTTAGCCCAAATACAGCCTTCTCCTTTGAAC
The DNA here is from genome assembly GCA_964035015.1 of Corallium rubrum. Lineage (NCBI taxonomy): Eukaryota > Metazoa > Cnidaria > Anthozoa > Scleralcyonacea > Coralliidae > Corallium > Corallium rubrum. The sequence continues at coordinate 6,403,954 of OZ035999.1, read as the reverse complement.
AGAAGGTCTAAAACGACTTTATTTAACCGTTTTTGACCCTAACTCAAAGGTTTCAAAAGTGACCAAAATCGGTCAAAAAGTAAAGGCTAACCCCTTTACTTTTTTTTTCCGGATATCTTTCAAAAAATCAAAAAAAATATTTTTAGCCAAAATACAGCCTTCTCCTTTTAACAGAAGGTCTAAAACGACTTTATTTAACTGTTTTTGACCCTAACTCAAAGATTTCAAAAGCGACCAAAATCGGTCAAAAAGTAAAGGCTAACCCCTTTACTTTTTTTTTTCCGAATATTTTTCAAAAAATCAAAAAAAATTTTTTTAGCCAAAATACAGCCTTCTCCTTTTAACAGAAGGTCTAAAAGGACTTTATTTAACCGTTTTTGACACTAACTCAAAGGTTTCAAAAGTGACCAAAATCGGTCAAAAAGTAAAGGCGAAAAAGGCTAACCCCTTTATTTATATTTCCCCGGATATTTTTCAAAAAATCAAAAAAAATGTTTTTAGCCAAAATACAGCCATCTCCTTTTAACAGAAGGTCTAAAACGACTTTATTTAACCGTTTTTGACCCTAACTCAAAGGTTTCAAAGGTGACCAAAATCGGTGAAAAAGTAAAGGCTAAAAAGGCTAACCCCTTTATTTATATTTCCCCGGATATTTTTCAAAAAATCAGAAAAAATGTTTTTAGCCAAAATACAGCATTTTCCTTTTAACAGAAGATCTAAAACGACTCTATTTAACCGTTTTTGACCCTAACTCAGAGGTTTCAAAAGTGACCAAAATCAGTCAAAAAGTAAAGGCTAACCCCTTTACTTTTTTCCCCCGGATATTTTTCAAAGAATAAAAATTATTTTTTTTAGCCAAAATACAGCCTTCTCCTTTTAACAGAAGGTCTAAAACGACTTTATTTAACCGTTTTTGACCCTAACTCAGAGGTTTCAAAAGTGACCAAAAATTGGTCAAAAAGTAAAGGCTAACCCCTTTACTTTTTTTTCCGGATATTTTTCAAAAAAAAAAAAAATTCTTTTTAGCCCAAATACAGCCTTCTCCTTTTAACAGAAGGTCTAAAACGACTTTATTTAAACGTTTTTGACCCTAAATCAAAGGTTTCAAAAGTGACCAAAATCGGTCAAAAAGTAAAGGCTAACCCCGTTACAAAAAGTAAAGGCTAACCCCTTTACTTTTTTTTCCGGATATTTTTCAAACAAAAAATATTTTTTTAGCCAAAATACAGCCTTCTCCTTTTAACAGAAGGTCTAAAACGACTTTATTTAACCGTTTTTGACCTTAACTCAAAGATTTCAAAAGTGACCAAAATCGGTCAAAAAGTAAAGGCTAAGCCCTTTACTTTTTTTTTTCCGAATATTTTTCAAAAAATCAAAAAAATTTTTTTAGCCAAAATACAGCCTTCTCCTTTTAAGAGAAGGTCTAAAAGGACTTTATTTAACCGTTTTTGACACTAACTCAAAGGTTTCAAAAGTGACAAAAATCGGTCAAAAAGTAAAGGCTAACCCCTTTACTTTTTTTTTTCCGGATATTTTTCAAAAAATAAAAAAAAATTTTTTTAGCCGAAATACAGCCTTCTCCTTTAACAGAAGGTCTGAATGGACTTTATTTAACCGTTTTTGACCTTAGCTCAAAGGTTTCAAAAGTGACCAAAATCGGTCAAAAAGTAAAGGCTAACCTAACCCCTTTATTTATATTTCCCCGGATATTTTTCAAAAAATCAAAAAAAATGTTTTTAGCCAAAATACAGCCATCTCCTTTTAACAGAAGGTCTAAAACGACTTTATTTAACCGTTTTTGACCCTAACTCAAAGGTTTCAAAGGTGACCAAAATCGGTGAAAAAGTAAAGGCTAAAAAGGCTAACCCCTTTATTTATATTTCCCCGGATATTTTTCAAAAAATCAGAAAAAATGTTTTTAGCCAAAATACAGCATTTTCCTTTTAACAGAAGATCTAAAACGACTCTATTTAACCGTTTTTGACCCTAACTCAGAGGTTTCAAAAGTGACCAAAATCAGTCAAAAAGTAAAGGCTAACCCCTTTACTTTTTTCCCCCGGATATTTTTCAAAGAATAAAAATTATTTTTTTTAGCCAAAATACAGCCTTCTCCTTTTAACAGAAGGTCTAAAACGACTTTATTTAACCGTTTTTGACCCTAACTCAGAGGTTTCAAAAGTGACCAAAAATTGGTCAAAAAGTAAAGGCTAACCCCTTTACTTTTTTTTTCCGGATATTTTTCAAAAAATAAAAAAAATTCTTTTTAGCCCAAATACAGCCTTCTCCTTTTAACAGAAGGTCTAAAACGACTTTATTTAAACGTTTTTGACCCTAAATCAAAGGTTTCAAAAGTGACCAAAATCGGTCAAAAAGTAAAGGCTAACCCCGTTACAAAAAGTAAAGGCTAACCCCTTTACTTTTTTTTCCGGATATTTTTCAAACAAAAAATATTTTTTTTAGCCAAAATACAGCCTTCTCCTTTTAACAGAAGGTCTAAAACGACTTTATTTAACCGTTTTTGACCTTAACTCAAAGATTTCAAAAGTGACCAAAATCGGTCAAAAAGTAAAGGCTAAGCCCTTTACTTTTTTTTTTCCGAATATTTTTCAAAAAATCAAAAAAATTTTTTTTAGCCAAAATACAGCCTTCTCCTTTTAAGAGAAGGTCTAAAAGGACTTTATTTAACCGTTTTTGACACTAACTCAAAGGTTTCAAAAGTGACCAAAATCGGTCAAAAAGTAAAGGCTAACCCCTTTACTTTTTTTTTTCCGGATATTTTTCAAAAAATAAAAAAAAATTTTTTTAGCCGAAATACAGCCTTCTCCTTTAACAGAAGGTCTGAATGGACTTTATTTAACCGTTTTTGACCTTAGCTCAAAGGTTTCAAAAGTGACCAAAATCGGTCAAAAAGTAAAGGCTAACCTAACCCCTTTACTTTTTTTTTCCGGATATTTTTCAAAAAATAAAAAAAATTCTTTTTAGCCCAAATACAGCCTTCTCCTTTTAACAGAAGGTCTAAAACGACTTTATTTAAACGTTTTTCACCCTAAATCAAAGGTTTCAAAAGTGACCAAAATCGGTCAAAAAGTAAAGGCTAACCCCGTTACAAAAAGTAAAGGCTAACCCCTTTACTTTTTTTTTCCGGATATGTTTCGAAAAATCAAAAAAACTTATTTTTAGCCAAAATACAGCCTTCTCCTTTTAACAGAAGGTCTAAAACGACTTTATTTAACCGTTTTTGACCCTAACTCAAAGGTTTCAAAAGTGACCAAAATCGGTCAAAAAGTAAAGGCTAACCCCTTTACTTTTTTTCCCCAGATATTTTTCAAAAAAACAAAAAAAATGTTTTTAGCCAAAATACAGCCTTCTCCTTTTAACAGAAGGTCTAAAACGACTTTATTTAACCGTTTATGACCCTAACTCAAATGTTTCAAAGGTGACCAAAATCGGTCAAAAAGTAAAGGCGAAAAAGGCTAACCCCTTTATTTATATTTCCCCGGATATTTTTCAAAAAATCAAAAAAAATGTTTTTAGCCAAAATACAGCATTTTCCTTTTAACAGAAGATCTAAAACGACTCTATTTAACCGTTTTTGTCCCTAACTCAGAGGTTTCAAAAGTGACCAAAATCAGTCAAAAAGTAAAGGCTAACCCCTTTACTTTTTTCCCCCGGATATTTTTCAAAGAATAAAAATTATTTTTTTTAGCCAAAATACAGCCTTCTCCTTTTAACAGAAGGTCTAAAACGACTTTATTTAACCGTTTTTGACCCTAACTCAGAGGTTTCAAAAGTGACCAAAAATTGGTCAAAAAGTAAAGGCTAACCCCTTTACTTTTTTTTTCCGGATATTTTTCAAAAAATAAAAAAAATTCTTTTTAGCCCAAATACAGCCTTCTCCTTTTAACAGAAGGTCTAAAACGACTTTATTTAAACGTTTTTCACCCTAAATCAAAGGTTTCAAAAGTGACCAAAATCGGTCAAAAAGTAAAGGCTAACCCCGTTACAAAAAGTAAAGGCTAACCCCTTTACTTTTTTTTCCGGATATTTTTCAAACAAAAAATATTTTTTTTAGCCAAAATACAGCCTTCTCCTTTTAACAGAAGGTCTAAAACGACTTTATTTAACCGTTTTTGACCTTAACTCAAAGATTTCAAAAGTGACCAAAATCGGTCAAAAAGTAAAGGCTAAGCCCTTTACTTTTTTTTTTCCGAATATTTTTCAAAAAATCAAAAAAATTTTTTTTAGCCAAAATACAGCCTTCTCCTTTTAACAGAAGGTCTAAAAGGACTTTATTTAACCGTTTTTGACACTAACTCAAAGGTTTCAAAAGTGACCAAAATCGGTCAAAAAGTAAAGGCTAACCCCTTTACTTTTTTTTTCCGGATATTTTTCAAAAAATAAAAAAAATTTTTTTTAGCCGAAATACAGCCTTCTCCTTTAACAGAAGGTCTGAATGGACTTTATTTAACCGTTTTTGACCTTAGCTCAAAGGTTTCAAAAGTGACCAAAATCGGTCAAAAAGTAAAGGCTAACCCCTTTACTTTTTTTTTCCGGATATTTTTCAAAAAATAAAAAAAATTCTTTTTAGCCCAAATACAGCCTTCTCCTTTTAACAGAAGGTCTAAAACGACTTTATTTAAACGTTTTTCACCCTAAATCAAAGGTTTCAAAAGTGACCAAAATCGGTCAAAAAGTAAAGGCTAACCCCGTTACAAAAAGTAAAGGCTAACCCCTTTACTTTTTTTTTCCGGATATGTTTCAAAAAATCAAAAAAACTTATTTTTAGCCAAAATACAGCCTTCTCCTTTTAACAGAAGGTCTAAAACGACTTTATTTAACCGTTTTTGACCCTAACTCAAAGGTTTCAAAAGTGACCAAAATCGGTCAAAAAGTAAAGGCTAACCCCTTTACTTTTTTTTTTCCGGATATTTTTCAAAAAATAAAAAAAAATTTTTTTAGCCCAAAAACAGCCTTCTCCTTTTAACAGAAGGTCTGAATGGACTTTATTTAACCGTTTTTGACATTAGCTCAAAGGTTTCAAAAGTGACCAAAATCGGTCAAAAAGTAAAGGCTAACCCCTTTACTTTTTTTTTCCGGATATTTTTCAAAAAATAAAAAAAATTCTTTTTAGCCCAAATACAGCCTTCTCCTTTTAACAGAAGGTCTAAAACGACTTTATTTAAACGTTTTTCACCCTAAATCAAAGGTTTCAAAAGTGACCAAAATCGGTCAAAAAGTAAAGGCTAACCCCGTTACAAAAAGTAAAGGCTAACCCCTTTACTTTTTTTTTCCGGATATGTTTCAAAAAATCAAAAAAACTTATTTTCAGCCAAAATACAGCCTTCTCCTTCTAACAGAAGGTCTAAAACGACTTTATTTAACCGTTTTTGACCCTAACTCAAAGGTTTCAAAAGTGACCAAAATCGGTCAAAAAGTAAAGGCTAAAAAGGCTAACCCCTTTATTTATATTTCCCCGTATATTTTTCAAAAAATCAAAAAAAATGTTTTTAGCCAAAATACAGCCATCTCCTTTTAACAGAAGGTCTAAAACGACTTTATTTAACCGTTTTTGACCCTAACTCAAAGGTTTCAAAGGTGACCAAAATCGGTCAAAAAGTAAAGGCTAAAAAGGCTAACCCCTTTATTTATATTTCCCCGGATATTTTTCAAAAAATCAGAAAAAATGTTTTTAGCCAAAATACAGCATTTTCCTTTTAACAGAAGATCTAAAACGACTCTATTTAACCGTTTTTGACCCTAACTCAGAGGTTTCAAAAGTGACCAAAATCAGTCAAAAAGTAAAGGCTAACCCCTTTACTTTTTTGCTCCGAATATTTTTCAAAAAATAATAAAAAATTTTTTTAGCCAAAATACAGCCTTCTCCTTTTCACAGAACGTCTAAAACGACTTTATTTAACCGTTTTTGACCCTAACTCAGAGGTTTCAAAAGTGACCAAAATCGGTCAAAAAGTAAAGGCTAACTAACCCCTTTACTTTTTTTCCCCTGGATATTTTTCAAAAAATCAAAATAAATATTTTTAGCCAAAATACAGCCTTCTCCTTTTAACAGAAGGTCTAAAACAACTTTATTTAACCGTTTTTGACCCTAACTCAGAGGTTTCAAAAGTGACCAAAATCGGTCAAAAAGTAAAGGCTAACCCCTTTACTTTTTTTCCCCGGATATTTTTCAAACAATAAAAAAAATATTTTTAGCCAAAATACAGCCTTCTCCTTTTAACAGAAGGTCTAAAACGACTTTATTTAACCGTTTTTGACCCTAACTCAAAGGTTTCAAAAGTTACCAAAATCGGTCAAAAAGTAAAGGCTAACCCCTTTACTTTTTTTCCCCGGATATTTTTTAAAAAATTAAAAAAATATTTTTTAGCCAAAATACAGCCTTCTCCTTTTAACAGAAGGTCTAAAACGACTTTATTTAACCGTTTTTGACCTTAACTCAAAGGTTTCAAAAGTGACCAAAATCGGTCAAAAAGTAAAGGCTAACCCCTTTACTTTTTTTTTCCGGATATTTTTCAAACAATAGCAAAAATATTTTTTAGCCAAAATACAGCCTTCTCCTTTTAACAGAAGGTCTAAAACGACTTTATTTAACCGTTTTTGACCCTAACTCAAAGGTTTCAAAAGTGACCAAAATCGGTCAAAAAGTAAAGGCTAACTAACCCCTTTACTTTTTTATCCCTGGATATTTTTCAAAAAATCAAAATAAATGTTTTTTAGCCAAAATACAGCCTTCTCCTTTTAACAGAAGGTCTAAAACGACTTTATTTAACCGTTTTTGACCCTAACTCAGAGGTTTCAAAAGTGACCAAAATCGGTCAAAAAGTAAAGGCTAACCCCTTTACTTTTTTTCCCCGGATATTTTTCAAACAAAAAAAATATTTGTTAGCCAAAATACAGCCTTCTCCTTTTAACAGAAGGTCTAAAACGACTTTATTTAACCGTTTTTGACCCTAACTCAAAGGTTTCAAAAGTGACCAAAATCGGTCAAAAAGTAAAGGCTAACCCCTTTACTTTTTTTCCCCGGATATTTTTCAAAAAATAAAAAAAAATTTTTTTAGCCAAAATACAGCCTTCTCCTTTTAACAGAAGGTCTAAAACGACTTTATTTAACCGTTTATGACCCTAACTCAAATGTTTCAAAGGTGACCAAAATCGGTCAAAAAGTAAAGGCGAAAAAGGCTAACCCCTTTATTTATATTTCCCCGGATATTTTTCAAAAAATCAAAAAAAATGTTTTTAGCCAAAATACAGCATTTTCCTTTTAACAGAAGATCTAAAACGACTCTATTTAACCGTTTTTGACCCTAACTCAGAGGTTTCAAAAGTGACCAAAATCAGTCAAAAAGTAAAGGCTAACCCCTTTACTTTTTTCCCCCGGATATTTTTCAAAGAATAAAAATTATTTTTTTTAGCCAAAATACAGCCTTCTCCTTTTAACAGAAGGTCTAAAACGACTTTATTTAACCGTTTTTGACCCTAACTCAGAGGTTTCAAAAGTGACCAAAAATTGGTCAAAAAGTAAAGGCTAACCCCTTTACTTTTTTTTTCCGGATATTTTTCAAAAAATAAAAAAAATTCTTTTTAGCCCAAATACAGCCTTCTCCTTTTAACAGAAGGTCTAAAACGACTTTATTTAAACGTTTTTCACCCTAAATCAAAGGTTTCAAAAGTGACCAAAATCGGTCAAAAAGTAAAGGCTAACCCCGTTACAAAAAGTAAAGGCTAACCCCTTTACTTTTTTTTCCGGATATTTTTCAAACAAAAAATATTTTTTTTAGCCAAAATACAGCCTTCTCCTTTTAACAGAAGGTCTAAAACGACTTTATTTAACCGTTTTTGACCTTAACTCAAAGATTTCAAAAGTGACCAAAATCGGTCAAAAAGTAAAGGCTAAGCCCTTTACTTTTTTTTTCCGGATATTTTTCAAAAAATAAAAAAAATTTTTTTTAGCCCAAATACAGCCTTCTCCTTTTAACAGAAGGTCTGAATGGACTTTATTTAACCGTTTTTGACCTTAGCTCAAAGGTTTCAAAAGTTACCAAAATCGGTCAAAAAGTAAAGGCTAACCCGTTTACTTTTTTTTTCCGGATATTTTTCAAAAAATAAAAAAAATTCTTTTTAGCCCAAATACAGCCTTCTCCTTTTAACAGAAGGTCTAAAACGACTTTATTTAAACGTTTTTCACCCTAAATCAAAGGTTTCAAAAGGACCAAAATCGGTCAAAAAGTAAAGGCTAACCCCGTTACAAAAAGTAAAGGCTAACCCCTTTCCTTTTTTCCGGATATGTTTAAAAAAATCAAAAAAACTTATTTTTAGCCGAAATACAGCCTTCTCCTTTTAACAGAAGGTCTAAAACGACTTTATTTAACCGTTTTTGACCCTAACTCAAAGGTTTCAAAAGTGACCAAAATCGGTCAAAAAGTAAAGGCTAACCCCTTTACTTTTTTTTTCCGGATATTTTTCAAAAAATAAAAAAAATTTTTTTTAGCCCAAATACAGCCTTCTCCTTTTAACAGAAGGTCTGAATGGACTTTATTTAACCGTTTTTGACATTAGCTCAAAGGTTTCAAAAGTGACCAAAATCGGTCAAAAAGTAAAGGCTAACCCCTTTACTTTTTTTTTCCGGATATTTTTCAAAAAATAAAAAAAATTCTTTTTAGCCCAAATACAGCCTTCTCCTTTTAACAGAAGGTCTAAAACGACTTTATTTAAACGTTTTTCACCCTAAATCAAAGGTTTCAAAAGTGACCAAAATCGGTCAAAAAGTAAAGGCTAACCCCGTTACAAAAAGTAAAGGCTAACCCCTTTACTTTTTTTTTCCGGATATGTTTCAAAAAATCAAAAAAACTTATTTTCAGCCAAAATACAGCCTTCTCCTTCTAACAGAAGGTCTAAAACGACTTTATTTAACCGTTTTTGACCCTAACTCAAAGGTTTCAAAAGTGACCAAAATCGGTCAAAAAGTAAAGGCTAAAAAGGCTAACCCCTTTATTTATATTTCCCCGGATATTTTTCAAAAAATCAAAAAAAATGTTTTTAGCCAAAATACAGCCATCTCCTTTTAACAGAAGGTCTAAAACGACTTTATTTAACCGTTTTTGACCCTAACTCAAAGGTTTCAAAGGTGACCAAAATCGGTCAAAAAGTAAAGGCTAAAAAGGCTAACCCCTTTATTTATATTTCCCCGGATATTTTTCAAAAAATCAGAAAAAATGTTTTTAGCCAAAATACAGCATTTTCCTTTTAACAGAAGATCTAAAACGACTCTATTTAACCGTTTTTGACCCTAACTCAGAGGTTTCAAAAGTGACCAAAATCAGTCAAAAAGTAAAGGCTAACCCCTTTACTTTTTTGCTCCGAATATTTTTCAAAAAATAATAAAAAATTTTTTTATTTTTTTAGCCAAAATACAGCCTTCTCCTTTTCACAGAACGTCTAAAACGACTTTATTTAACCGTTTTTGACCCTAACTCAGAGGTTTCAAAAGTAACCAAAATCGGTCAAAAAGTAAAGGCTAACTAACCCCTTTACTTTTTTTTCCCGGATATTTTTCAAAAAATCAAAAAAGATATTTTTAGCCAAAATACAGCCTTCTCCTTTTAACAGAAGGTCTAAAACAACTTTATTTAACCGTTTTTGACCCTAACTCAGAGGTTTCAAAAGTGACCAAAATCGGTCAAAAAGTAAAGGCTAACCCCTTTACTTTTTTTCCCCGGATATTTTTCAAACAATAAAAAAAATATTTTTTAGCCAAAATACAGCCTTCTCCTTTTAACAGAAGGTCTAAAACGACTTTATTTAACCGTTTATGACCCTAACTCAAAGGTTTCAAAAGTTACCAAAATCGGTCAAAAAGTAAAGGCTAACCCCTTTACTTTTTTTCCCCGGATATTTTTTAAAAAATTAAAAAAATATTTTTTAGCCAAAATACAGCCTTCTCCTTTTAACAGAAGGTCTAAAACGACTTTATTTAACCGTTTTTGACCTTAACTCAAAGGTTTCAAAAGTGACCAAAATCGGTCAAAAAGTAAAGGCTAACCCCTTTACTTTTTTTTTCCGGATATTTTTCAAACAATAGCAAAAATATTTTTTAGCCAAAATACAGCCTTCTCCTTTTAACAGAAGGTCTAAAACGACTTTATTTAACCGTTTTTGACCCTAACTCAAAGGTTTCAAAAGTGACCAAAATCGGTCAAAAAGTAAAGGCTAACTAACCCCTTTACTTTTTTATCCCTGGATATTTTTCAAAAAATCAAAATAAATGTTTTTAGCCAAAATACAGCCTTCTCCTTTTAACAGAAGGTCTAAAACGACTTTATTTAACCGTTTTTGACCCTAACTCAGAGGTTTCAAAAGTGACCAAAATCGGTCAAAAAGTAAAGGCTAACCCCTTTACTTTTTTTCCCGGATATTTTTCAAACAATAAAAAAAATATTTGTTAGCCAAAATACAGCCTTCTCCTTTTAACAGAAGGTCTAAAACGACTTTATTTAACCGTTTTTGACCCTAACTCAAAGGTTTCAAAAGTTACCAAAATCGGTCAAAAAGTAAAGGCTAACCCCTTTACTTTTTTTCCCCGGATATTTTTTAAAAAATTAAAAAAATATTTTTTAGCCAAAATACAGCCTTCTCCTTTTAACAGAAGGTCTAAAACGACTTTATTTAACCGTTTTTGACCTTAACTCAAAGGTTTCAAAAGTGACCAAAATCGGTCAAAAAGTAAAGGCTAACCCCTTTACTTTTTTTTTCCGGATATTTTTCAAACAATAGCAAAAATATTTTTTAGCCAAAATACAGCCTTCTCCTTTTAACAGAAGGTCTAAAACGACTTTATTTAACCGTTTTTGACCCTAACTCAAAGGTTTCAAAAGTGACCAAAATCGGTCAAAAAGTAAAGGCTAACTAACCCCTTTACTTTTTTATCCCTGGATATTTTTCAAAAAATCAAAATAAATGTTTTTAGCCAAAATACAGCCTTCTCCTTTTAACAGAAGGTCTAAAACGACTTTATTTAACCGTTTTTGACCCTAACTCAGAGGTTTCAAAAGTGACCAAAATCGGTCAAAAAGTAAAGGCTAACCCCTTTACTTTTTTTCCCCGGATATTTTTCAAACAATAAAAAAAATATTTGTTAGCCAAAATACAGCCTTCTCCTTTTAACAGAAGGTCTAAAACGACTTTATTTAACCGTTTTTGACCCTAACTCAAAGGTTTCAAAAGTGACCAAAATCGGTCAAAAAGTAAAGGCTAACCCCTTTACTTTTTTTCCCCGGATATTTTTCAAAAAATAAAAAAAAATTTTTTTAGCCAAAATACAGCCTTCTCCTTTTAACAGAAGGTCTAAAACGACTTTATTTAACCGTTTATGACCCTAACTCAAATGTTTCAAAGGTGACCAAAATCGGTCAAAAAGTAAAGGCGAAAAAGGCTAACCCCTTTATTTATATTTCCCCGGATATTTTTCAAAAAATCAAAAAAAATGTTTTTAGCCAAAATACAGCATTTTCCTTTTAACAGAAGATCTAAAACGACTCTATTTAACCGTTTTTGACCCTAACTCAGAGGTTTCAAAAGTGACCAAAATCAGTCAAAAAGTAAAGGCTAACCCCTTTACTTTTTTCCCCCGGATATTTTTCAAAGAATAAAAATTTTTTTTTTTAGCCAAAATACAGCCTTCTCCTTTTAACAGAAGGTCTAAAACGACTTTATTTAACCGTTTTTGACCCTAACTCAGAGGTTTCAAAAGTGACCAAAAATTGGTCAAAAAGTAAAGGCTAACCCCTTTACTTTTTTTTTCCGGATATTTTTCAAAAAATAAAAAAAATTCTTTTTAGCCCAAATACAGCCTTCTCCTTTTAACAGAAGGTCTAAAACGACTTTATTTAAACGTTTTTCACCCTAAATGAAAGGTTTCAAAAGTGACCAAAATCGGTCAAAAAGTAAAGGCTAACCCCGTTACAAAAAGTAAAGGCTAACCCCTTTACTTTTTTTTCCGGATATTTTTCAAACAAAAAATATTTTTTTTAGCCAAAATACAGCCTTCTCCTTTTAACAGAAGGTCTAAAACGACTTTATTTAACCGTTTTTGACCTTAACTCAAAGATTTCAAAAGTGACCAAAATCGGTCAAAAAGTAAAGGCTAAGCCCTTTACTTTTTTTTTTCCGAATATTTTTCAAAAAATCAAAAAAATTTTTTTTAGCCAAAATACAGCCTTCTCCTTTTAACAGAAGGTCTAAAAGGACTTTATTTAACCGTTTTTGACACTAACTCAAAGGTTTCAAAAGTGACCAATATCGGTCAAAAAGTAAAGGCTAACCCCTTTACTTTTTTTTTTCCGGATATTTTTCAAAAAATAAAAAAAATTTTTTTTAGCCGAAATACAGCCTTCTCCTTTAACAGAAGGTCTGAATGGACTTTATTTAACCGTTTTTGACCTTAGCTCAAAGGTTTCAAAAGTGACCAAAATCGGTCAAAAAGTAAAGGCTAACCCCTTTACTTTTTTTTTCCGGATATTTTTCAAAAAATAAAAAAAATTCTTTTTAGCCCAAATACAGCCTTCTCCTTTTAACAGAAGGTCTAAAACGACTTTATTTAAACGTTTTTCACCCTAAATCAAAGGTTTCAAAAGTGACCAAAATCGGTCAAAAAGTAAAGGCTAACCCCGTTACAAAAAGTAAAGGCTAACCCCTTTACTTTTTTTTTCCGGATATGTTTCAAAAAATCAAAAAAACTTATTTTTAGCCAAAATACAGCCTTCTCCTTTTAACAGAAGGTCTAAAACGACTTTATTTAACCGTTTTTGACCCTAACTCAAAGGTTTCAAAAGTGACCAAAATCGGTCAAAAAGTAAAGGCTAACCCCTTTACTTTTTTTTTCCGGATATTTTTCAAAAAATAAAAAAATTTTTTTTTAGCCCAAATACAGCCTTCTCCTTTAAGAGAAGGTCTGAATGGACTTTATTTAACCGTTTTTGACATTAGCTCAAAGGTTTCAAAAGTGACCAAAATCGGTCAAAAAGTAAAGGCTAACCCCTTTACTTTTTTTTTCCGGATATTTTTCAAAAAATAAAAAAAATTCTTTTTAGCCCAAATACAGCCTTCTCCTTTTAACAGAAGGTCTAAAACGACTTTATTTAAACGTTTTTCACCCTAAATCAAAGGTTTCAAAAGTGACCAAAATCGGTCAAAAAGTAAAGGCTAACCCCGTTACAAAAAGTAAAGGCTAACCCCTTTACTTTTTTTTTCCGGATATGTTTCAAAAAATCAAAAAAACTTATTTTCAGCCAAAATACAGCCTTCTCCTTCTAACAGAAGGTCTAAAACGACTTTATTTAACCGTTTTTGACCCTAACTCAAAGGTTTCAAAAGTGACCAAAATCGGTCAAAAAGTAAAGGCTAAAAAGGCTAACCCCTTTATTTATATTTCCCCGGATATTTTTCAAAAAATCAAAAAAAATGTTTTTAGCCAAAATACAGCCATCTCCTTTTAACAGAAGGTCTAAAACGACTTTATTTAACCGTTTTTGACCCTAACTCAAAGGTTTCAAAGGTGACCAAAATCGGTCAAAAAGTAAAGGCTAAAAAGGCTAACCCCTTTATTTATATTTCCCCGGATATTTTTCAAAAAATCAGAAAAAATGTTTTTAGCCAAAATACAGCATTTTCCTTTTAACAGAAGATCTAAAACGACTCTATTTAACCGTTTTTGACCCTAACTCAGAGGTTTCAAAAGTGACCAAAATCAGTCAAAAAGTAAAGGCTAACCCCTTTACTTTTTTGCTCCGAATATTTTTCAAAAAATAATAAAAAATTTTTTTAGCCAAAATACAGCCTTCTCCTTTTCACAGAACGTCTAAAACGACTTTATTTAACCGTTTTTGACCCTAACTCAGAGGTTTCAAAAGTGACCAAAATCGGTCAAAAAGTAAAGGCTAACTAACCCCTTTACTTTTTTTCCCCTGGATATTTTTCAAAAAATCAAAATAAATATTTTTAGCCAAAATACAGCCTTCTCCTTTTAACAGAAGGTCTAAAACAACTTTATTTAACCGTTTTTGACCCTAACTCAGAGGTTTCAAAAGTGACCAAAATCGGTCAAAAAGTAAAGGCTAACCCCTTTACTTTTTTTCCCCGGATATTTTTCAAACAATAAAAAAAATATTTTTTAGCCAAAATACAGCCTTCTCCTTTTAACAGAAGGTCTAAAACGACTTTATTTAACCGTTTATGACCCTAACTCAAAGGTTTCAAAAGTTACCAAAATCGGTCAAAAAGTAAAGGCTAACCCCTTTACTTTTTTTCCCCGGATATTTTTTAAAAAATTAAAAAAATATTTTTTAGCCAAAATACAGCCTTCTCCTTTTAACAGAAGGTCTAAAACGACTTTATTTAACCGTTTTTGACCTTAACTCAAAGGTTTCAAAAGTGACCAAAATCGGTCAAAAAGTAAAGGCTAACCCCTTTACTTTTTTTTTCCGGATATTTTTCAAACAATAGCAAAAATATTTTTTAGCCAAAATACAGCCTTCTCCTTTTAACAGAAGGTCTAAAACGACTTTATTTAACCGTTTTTGACCCTAACTCAAAGGTTTCAAAAGTGACCAAAATCGGTCAAAAAGTAAAGGCTAACTAACCCCTTTACTTTTTTATCCCTGGATATTTTTCAAAAAATCAAAATAAATGTTTTTAGCCAAAATACAGCCTTCTCCTTTTAACAGAAGGTCTAAAACGACTTTATTTAACCGTTTTTGACCCTAACTCAGAGGTTTCAAAAGTGACCAAAATCGGTCAAAAAGTAAAGGCTAACCCCTTTACTTTTTTTCCCCGGATATTTTTCAAACAATAAAAAAAATATTTGTTAGCCAAAATACAGCCTTCTCCTTTTAACAGAAGGTCTAAAACGACTTTATTTAACCGTTTTTGACCCTAACTCAAAGGTTTCAAAAGTTACCAAAATCGGTCAAAAAGTAAAGGCTAACCCCTTTACTTTTTTTCCCCGGATATTTTTTAAAAAATTAAAAAAATATTTTTTAGCCAAAATACAGCCTTCTCCTTTTAACAGAAGGTCTAAAACGACTTTATTTAACCGTTTTTGACCTTAACTCAAAGGTTTCAAAAGTGACCAAAATCGGTCAAAAAGTAAAGGCTAACCCCTTTACTTTTTTTTTCCGGATATTTTTCAAACAATAGCAAAAATATTTTTTAGCCAAAATACAGCCTTCTCCTTTTAACAGAAGGTCTAAAACGACTTTATTTAACCGTTTTTGACCCTAACTCAAAGGTTTCAAAAGTGACCAAAATCGGTCAAAAAGTAAAGGCTAACTAACCCCTTTACTTTTTTATCCCTGGATATTTTTCAAAAAATCAAAATAAATGTTTTTAGCCAAAATACAGCCTTCTCCTTTTAACAGAAGGTCTAAAACGACTTTATTTAACCGTTTTTGACCCTAACTCAGAGGTTTCAAAAGTGACCAAAATCGGTCAAAAAGTAAAGGCTAACCCCTTTACTTTTTTTCCCCGGATATTTTTCAAACAATAAAAAAAATATTTGTTAGCCAAAATACAGCCTTCTCCTTTTAACAGAAGGTCTAAAACGACTTTATTTAACCGTTTTTGACCCTAACTCAAAGGTTTCAAAAGTGACCAAAATCGGTCAAAAAGTAAAGGCTAACCCCTTTACTTTTGTTTCCCCGGATATTTTTCAAAAAATAAAAAAAATTTTTTTTAGCCAAAATACAGCCTTCTCCTTTTAACAGAAGGTCTAAAACGACTTTATTTAACCGTTTATGACCCTAACTCAAATGTTTCAAAGGTGACCAAAATCGGTCAAAAAGTAAAGGCGAAAAAGGCTAACCCCTTTATTTATATTTCCCCGGATATTTTTCAAAAAATCAAAAAAAATGTTTTTAGCCAAAATACAGCATTTTCCTTTTAACAGAAGATCTAAAACGACTCTATTTAACCGTTTTTGACCCTAACTCAGAGGTTTCAAAAGTGACCAAAATCAGTCAAAAAGTAAAGGCTAACCCCTTTACTTTTTTCCCCCGGATATTTTTCAAAGAATAAAAATTATTTTTTTTAGCCAAAATACAGCCTTCTCCTTTTAACAGAAGGTCTAAAACGACTTTATTTAACCGTTTTTGACCCTAACTCAGAGGTTTCAAAAGTGACCAAAAATTGGTCAAAAAGTAAAGGCTAACCCCTTTACTTTTTTTTTCCGGATATTTTTCAAAAAATAAAAAAAATTCTTTTTAGCCCAAATACAGCCTTCTCCTTTTAACAGAAGGTCTAAAACGACTTTATTTAAACGTTTTTGACCCTAAATCAAAGGTTTCAAAAGTGACCAAAATCGGTCAAAAAGTAAAGGCTAACCCCGTTACAAAAAGTAAAGGCTAACCCCTTTACTTTTTTTTCCGGATATTTTTCAAACAAAAAATATTTTTTTTAGCCAAAATACAGCCTTCTCCTTTTAACAGAAGGTCTAAAACGACTTTATTTAACCGTTTTTGACCTTAACTCAAAGATTTCAAAAGTGACCAAAATCGGTCAAAAAGTAAAGGCTAAGCCCTTTACTTTTTTTTTTCCGAATATTTTTCAAAAAATCAAAAAAATTTTTTTTAGCCAAAATACAGCCTTCTCCTTTTAACAGAAGGTCTAAAAGGACTTTATTTAACCGTTTTTGACACTAACTCAAAGGTTTCAAAAGTGACCAAAATCGGTCAAAAAGTAAAGGCTAACCCCTTTACTTTTTTTTTTCCGGATATTTTTCAAAAAATAAAAAAAATTTTTTTTAGCCGAAATACAGCCTTCTCCTTTAACAGAAGGTCTGAATGGACTTTATTTAACCGTTTTTGACCTTAGCTCAAAGGTTTCAAAAGTGACCAAAATCGGTCAAAAAGTAAAGGCTAACCCCTTTACCTTTTTTTTTCCGGATATTTTTCAAAAAATAAAAAAAATTCTTTTTAGCCCAAATACAGCCTTCTCCTTTTAACAGAAGGTCTAAAACGACTTTATTTAAACGTTTTTCACCCTAAATCAAAGGTTTCAAAAGTGACCAAAATCGGTCAAAAAGTAAAGGCTAACCCCGTTACAAAAAGTAAAGGCTAACCCCTTTACTTTTTTTTTCCGGATATGTTTCAAAAAATCAAAAAAACTTATTTTTAGCCAAAATACAGCCTTCTCCTTTTAACAGAAGGTCTAAAACGACTTTATTTAACCGTTTTTGACCCTAACTCAAAGGTTTCAAAAGTGACCAAAATCGGTCAAAAAGTAAAGGCTAACCCCTTTACTTTTTTTTTTCCGGATATTTTTCAAAAAATAAAAAAAATTTTTTTAGCCCAAATACAGCCTTCTCCTTTAACAGAAGGTCTGAATGGACTTTATTTAACCGTTTTTGACATTAGCTCAAAGGTTTCAAAAGTGACCAAAATCGGTCAAAAAGTAAAGGCTAACCCCTTTACTTTTTTTTTCCGGATATTTTTCAAAAAATAAAAAAAATTCTTTTTAGCCCAAATACAGCCTTCTCCTTTTAACAGAAGGTCTAAAACGACTTTATTTAAACGTTTTTCACCCTAAATCAAAGGTTTCAAAAGTGACCAAAATCGGTCAAAAAGTAAAGGCTAACCCCGTTACAAAAAGTAAAGGCTAACCCCTTTACTTTTTTTTCCGGATATGTTTCAAAAAATCAAAAAAACTTATTTTCAGCCAAAATACAGCCTTCTCCTTCTAACAGAAGGTCTAAAACGACTTTATTTAACCGTTTTTGACCCTAACTCAAAGGTTTCAAAAGTGACCAAAATCGGTCAAAAAGTAAAGGCTAAAAAGGCTAACCCCTTTATTTATATTTCCCCGGATATTTTTCAAAAAATCAAAAAAAATGTTTTTAGCCAAAATACAGCCATCTCCTTTTAACAGAAAGTCTAAAACGACTTTATTTAACCGTTTTTGACCCTAACTCAAAGGTTTCAAAGGTGACCAAAATCGGTCAAAAAGTAAAGGCTAAAAAGGCTAACCCCTTTATTTATATTTCCCCGGATATTTTTCAAAAAATCAGAAAAAATGTTTTTAGCCAAAATACAGCATTTTCCTTTTAACAGAAGATCTAAAACGACTCTATTTAACCGTTTTTGACCCTAACTCAGAGGTTTCAAAAGTGACCAAAATCAGTCAAAAAGTAAAGGCTAACCCCTTTACTTTTTTGCTCCGAATATTTTTCAAAAAATAATAAAAAATTTTTTTAGCCAAAATACAGCCTTCTCCTTTTCACAGAACGTCTAAAACGACTTTATTTAACCGTTTTTGACCCTAACTCAGAGGTTTCAAAAGTGACCAAAATCGGTCAAAAAGTAAAGGCTAACTAACCCCTTTACTTTTTTTCCCCTGGATATTTTTCAAAAAATCAAAATAAATATTTTTAGCCAAAATACAGCCTTCTCCTTTTAACAGAAGGTCTAAAACAACTTTATTTAACCGTTTTTGACCCTAACTCAGAGGTTTCAAAAGTGACCAAAATCGGTCAAAAAGTAAAGGCTAACCCCTTTACTTTTTTTCCCCGGATATTTTTCAAACAATAAAAAAAATATTTTTTAGCCAAAATACAGCCTTCTCCTTTTAACAGAAGGTCTAAAACGACTTTATTTAACCGTTTTTGACCCTAACTCAAAGGTTTCAAAAGTTACCAAAATCGGTCAAAAAGTAAAGGCTAACCCCTTTACTTTTTTTCCCCGGATATTTTTTAAAAAATTAAAAAAATATTTTTTAGCCAAAATACAGCCTTCTCCTTTTAACAGAAGGTCTAAAACGACTTTATTTAACCGTTTTTGACCTTAACTCAAAGGTTTCAAAAGTGACCAAAATCGGTCAAAAAGTAAAGGCTAACCCCTTTACTTTTTTTCCCCGGATATTTTTCAAACAATAAAAAAAATATTTGTTAGCCAAAATACAGCCTTCTCCTTTTAACAGAAGGTCTAAAACGACTTTATTTAACCGTTTTTGACCCTAACTCAAAGGTTTCAAAAGTGACCAAAATCGGTCAAAAAGTAAAGGCTAACCCCTTTACTTTTTTTCCCCGGATATTTTTCAAAAAAATAAAAAAAAAATTTTTTAGCCAAAATACAGCCTTCTCCTTTTAACAGAAGGTCTAAAACGACTTTATTTAACCGTTTTTGACCCTAACTCAAAGGTTTCAAAAGTTATCAAAATCGGTCAAAAAGTAAAGGCTAACCCCTTTACTTTTTTTTTTCCTGATATGTTTCAAAAAATCAAAAAAATTATTTGTAGCCAAAATACAACCTTCTCCTTTTAACAGAAGATCTAAAACGACTTTATTTAACCATTTTTTAACGTAACTCAAAAGTTTCAAAAGTGACCAAAATTGGTCAAAAAGTAAAGGCAAACCCCTTTACTTTTTTTGCGGATTTTTTTACAAAAAATCTAAAAAAATATTGGCTTTTGTACAAAAATTTAAGATTTTTTGTACGCTCCAAACCTGACGGGTTTTCATACAAAAATTTCAGATTTTTTGTTCACTGCCCACCTGACTGGCTTTTGTACAAAAATTTAAGATTTTTTGTACACTTCCCACCTGACTGGCTTTCGTACAAAAATTTCAGATTTTTTGTACGCTTCCCACCTGACTTGCTTTTGTACAAGAATTTAAGATTTTTTGTACACTACCCACCTGACTGGCTTTCATACAAAAATTTCTTTTGTATGCTTGGCAGTGGCTTGCCAAGCGTACAAAAATTCTGAAAATTTTGTACGTTCGGCAGTGGGTTGCCAAGCATACAAAAATTCTGAAAATTTTATACGCTCGGCAGTGGGTTGCCAAGCGTACAAAAATTCTGAAAATTTTGTACGCTCAGCAGTGGTTTGCCAAGCGTACAAAAATTCTGAAAATTTTGTACGCTCAGCAGTGGTTTGCCAAGCGTACAAAAAATATCAAAATACTGTATAAAATATCGTACCGTGTCTACAGCCTATTTTCCTAAAAATCTAATACTATAGTTTATTAATAATGATACTGACCGTTTTACGAAGAGTCTTTTATACAAAAGTGTCCAAAATTATGCATTTTTCAATTGAAGTATGTATGTCCGGTTCGCAGACTTCGCTTTGAAAAGCAACAATATAAAATACCACAGAGGAGGAGTCCGCCACGTGGGAGCATGATCATGAAGCCAGAAGACGCCGTTTTTGTTGACCTTTACCAGTTTTTTTACGTATAGTCTTTTTAATATAAGGAAGTATCCAAGTTGAGGTATGTCCTCTTCGCTTACAAAATCAAAAACCATTAAATTATCACTGCCAGCATGTCTATGCTGCCAGGTATGGCTGAGTAAAACGCCATTTTTAGTCCTCATGTTATCAACTTCTGATGGGGATAGATGAGGATAATTTGGGATAGAGGTGACATTACCTCGAAACACCTTCTGAGTCCCTCTCGTTCACAAATAAAAAATGGCGACAAGGTCGGTTTTGAGAAAACTATCTCCACCAACTGTCTCCACGAGTTTGCATTGTCTTAAAAAACACTCGAGCTCCTGGATAGAAGGTCTTACTTCTCTACTGGGCTCGAAGGTGCCGAAAGTTCGTCAGATCGGAGACCCTATTTTGCGCGAGGTCGCTATTCCCGTAGATCATTTATCGATACATACACCAGATTTCCAGAAACTGCTTCAAGTGATGGTCGAAAGCATGCGAGCTAGTCAAGCTGTAGGCTTAGCAGCACCTCAGATTGGAGTCGGCCTGCAAGTCTTCGTCATGGAGTTCACCTCAGATCACATGGAAAGACTGAAAAAGAAAGGTTTCGCTTTGGACGATTTTCGACGAATGCAGATGGACCTTGTTCCTTTGAAGACATTTATTAATCCGGAGCTTAAAGTGATCGGTTCAAAGATGGTAGCTTTCAGAGAAGGTTGTCTTAGTGTTGAAGGATTTTCTGGTATCGTTCCTAGAGCTTTGGAAGTTGAAGTGACAGGATTGAATGAAAATGGTGAAGCTGTAAATTGGAAGGCTTCCGGTTGGCCAGCTCGCATTGTCCAGCATGAAATTGATCATTTACGTGGCAACATTTACGTCGATTCCATGGTGTACAAGTCGTTTATGAACAACAGTTGGAACGACTTTGTTGAGTGATTTGTAAATTGACTGAATACATGAATTGTCACAATTACAGAGTAGAGTAGTTGAACTCTGGAATGGATGGAGGGGGGTGGGGGGTCAGGTACTATTGTTCCCAGTAAACCGAGAAACAACCGTTTAATTTAAACTACCCCAATCCCGTTCCCAGAGCCCACATTCTCCTTACCCATTGGGTGGGAAATGAGAGGCTCTGGCATAATCTGTTCACACCATCACAGGATTCTTGTTATCCGGAAGAAGAGTTATATAGAGTTCACTGTGTTCATCAGCCAATGAAATGTCAATGTGAAACGGATTATCCCAGAGTCTCTCGTTTCCCGGGTGGGGAATGTGGGCTCTGGGAACGAGATTGAAACTACCCCAGCCTGTCTTAAATAGATCACCTGATATACTTTTCTCATCCTTGAAATTTGAGCCGAAGTTGTCGCAAGAAAATGCACTGACTTTATACTATTTTAACGTTTTATGAATATTATTCCTTTTCTTTGCACACTAAGATAATTTTTGTCTAGCACGAAACTATTAATTAAGTGGTACTTTAATACCGGACACTGTGAATCACCTGAATCCATCCAATCAGATTGAGCAATTCAAGGTATCTCTAGTTTGATGGAGAGGTTTGGGCAATTGGGGTAATCTTATGGAAACCAGGTTTTGGTGTCTGGCCACTCACCCTTCTTCTATCATTCCTGCATCCCTATTTGAACTGATGAAATGATTTATGATTAAACAAAACAAAATGAATTGTTGCAGTGTGTTTCTGTTTTAACAAATACATGTACATCCCATCTTGCCATTGTAACAAATAAAAATTGCTTACATGTCTGTACTGTGCCAATAGCAACATGAATGATGTTATTTCAACTAAGCACATACAACATGAACGACTAACTCAAGCTTTTGGATGTTGAAAAACACATGTGGTTTCTGCTAAATAATAAAGTTTAGATTGCCATAGGTCAGCAGTCATCCTACAATCCTGGACAAAAGTGCTTGGGACACTGTGACAATCGTCAAAATCGGCAAAGTACAATTTTGTCCAGGATTGTCTGAAAATGACGAATTTATGAATTTTCAATAAAACACAGCATTTTAACTTTGTAATATTGCAAAAGATATACAGTTTAATAAAAGAGCCCCATTGAGGGGGTAAGGGGGAGCAGAGACGGGGGAAGGCATCACTGGAGCAGAGCAGGCCCTGGAGCAGAGTCTGCAGAGTTCCCACCCGCACCGGTACCACCCGCGAGAGCTCATTTAATTTGCATATTCACCGAACCATCTATACACCACACACAATCTGTTGTTCATGCATGTGGGAGCGTATTTGTATCATTTTGGAACAAACTGCGCAGAATGGTCGCGTTCAAATTGGGGTTTTTTCTTCGATTTTGTCTAATTCGCCATTTTCAGACAATCCTGGACAAAAGTGCTTGGGACACTATGCGACAATCGTCAAAATCGGCAAAGTGTCCCAACAATTTTGTCCAGGATTGTAGCTTCATGCTTAAAAGGCATATGACTCGAAAATTAAGTTTGTCTTATTGAAAAGAACATTTAAAATGATAAAATAACATCTTTTGCAATTTTTGGCTTCCTTGCTTCGTTTTTGAGATATTCCAGTTTGTTTGATATGCAAATGAGTAATGACACAACTTTTTACATCACACGTGCATAATGAGTATTATGTGTTACCAAGGGAAGGTTACATATCTTTGCCATTGTGAAACGAAATCACTTGGAATTCTACATTTTTGGTGTTGTGGGTAGAAACACGAACACGCTTCCTTTGAGTCAAGCCGCATGTTTTCATAATAGCAAAGATATGTAGATAACTCATTATGCACATGTGACGTAAAAAGTTGCGTCGTTTGCATATCAAACAAGCTGGAATATCTCAAAAACGAAGCAAGGAAACCAAAAACTGCAAAAGATGTTATTTTATCATTTTACATGTTCTTTCAATAAGACAAAGGCAGGTGTGACTGACATCTTTTGTGCATCTATAATTGACTAATTGAATAATTATCGTATGATTACAAAGTAACCAATCAGCGCTACTACCCGAATCTCGGTAGATTTACGTCATCAGTATGGAATTTCTTGGCTCGTTGCTCAGACGTATCCTCCGCGAGGAGCGAGCGAGAAGAGACGGCTGTTTACTCAGGCTAAGGGATTGTACAAGTCACCACATTTTTCGGTACGGTCAATTGAACAGACGGTGGCAAAATGCAATTTATTTGTTTTATACAACAAAAAATTACTGTTGTGGCAATATTAAAGGCTTATTAACCGAGTGCGAGGTCTGTACAGGAAAGTATTTGCCTGAGGTTTTCGTACAGACCGAGCGACGAAGGAGCGAGGTTTGTGCGATAAAACCGAGGGCAAATACTTTCCAGTACAGACCGAGCAAACGAGGTTAATAAGGAATTTATTATATGGCTATTGGTTCATTTTATTTTTAAGCTTCGAGCGTTGTTTTCGTCTTCGGAGTATGCTGTTTACCTGTTGACTTTTTCGTGTCGCTTCTTGGCCTTCTCATTTACACCAAGGTCGGCTTTTATTTGTCGTGTTTTTAGATAAACAGCTTTAAAGGAAACCAGCAGTGATGTTCCAACACATTTTATTGTTTAGAATATTTGAATAAAGATACCTGTTTCTCTTTTATTTGTATTCAAATCAACTCAGAAATGTTCCCGCCAAAACTTACAGGGCTGAAAAAAAAGCGTATTGACCGGTCGGTCAATATCGTAAAATCCCGACCTCTCAGGAACCAATCAGCGTGCGTCGTTTTGCGTACGGACCGGAAATCAAACCCAGCCATATAATAAAACTATTAACTTCTCAAACTCATTAATGATTCATGAACCAAAAACAAAAGAAATTAATGTTTAATCAGTGCTTTGAAAAGTACTAGTACTTTGAAATAATGCAAAATAGGTTTTCGAAGTCTTGGGACTTTGAAATAAGGCAATTTATATTACGCTTCAGAGGTATTCTTCGGAGTTTTGAGTTTGAGAAGTCAGTTCAAATGCTCGACGTCGGACTTTACCGAGATTACAAAGCCCTCGTGCATTACAAAGGCTCGCCTTTTCAAAAAGCACTTGGACTTTCAAATCCCGGTAAAGTCCTCCATCTCGTATTTGAACTATTACTTCTAAATATTGTTGCAATTGAGTTCCTCAACCGACCAATTCATTTGGGGAAATTTGTTGGAAAATTTCTATTTTGAATTTGATTGTTTTCTGGTTTTTGAACAACCAATGGCAAATACGATTATTAATCAAACACCAATTTTATGAAAAGTTGTAAAAGGTCTTCGTTTAGCTACCATTTCACAAGTTATTTCAAATTAGACAAAATTTATATTGACAATGCCCTTTAACCTGCATACCTATTCACACACACCCACCCATATACAGTTCAGTCGTTTACCCCTATCTATAATTTAAAGTGTCAATGCAGCGAAATTTCACCCCAGTTTTTTTATGATTGCATTTGAAAGAACACTTAAAATGACAAGATAACATCTTTCGTAGAATTTCATTTCCTTGCTTCATTCTTGAGATATTCAGGTTTGTTTGATATGCAAATGTCATACTTATGACATCACACTGCATATTGGATTTTTGAAATAGCATCAATTTTAGGATAGTCCAAATATTTTACACCCAGCTACACACGTTTAGTGACCAGTCATGGCTACATACATGCAAGTGCAAATTTTTATTAAGTACTTTCGATAAGCATTCTCATGCAAGGAAAATCATACTTTTCTGAAAAGCCAATATGCAGCGTGATGTCATAAGCATGACATTTGCATATCAAACAAACCTGAATATCTCAAGAATGAAGCAAGGAAACAAAATTCTACGAAAGATGTTACGTTGTCATTTTAAGTGTTCTTCCAAATGCAATCATAAAAAACTGGGGTGAAATTTCGCTGCATTGGCATGTACTTTAACTAAATCTATACAAATAAGAATTTCGTTCGTGGAATACGGAGTTTAAATCCTCGGTTGTCCGTCTTGCTAGGCCTAGTGTAAGAGCGGCATGTCAACACGGCGCAATAGACGAGGATAATGGAAGATATTAAGGCCACGTAGATCGGAATTGTATACAAAATATCAATAGTCGGTCCTTCGTAATTAGAATCCCAGTCGTGAGGAACTGGAAAATTCGCCTTCTTTCTTGACGAAAGATCGATCATAACAGGCTAAAGTTCATAAAACAAAACACAAGGAGAAATGAGTTTGGACAAAATTTGAATGAACCAAAAAAAATATTCAGGAATTGCAGTGTCTA
Source organism: Corallium rubrum (assembly GCA_964035015.1). NCBI lineage: Eukaryota > Metazoa > Cnidaria > Anthozoa > Scleralcyonacea > Coralliidae > Corallium > Corallium rubrum. The sequence continues at coordinate 6,378,493 of OZ035999.1, read as the reverse complement.
ATTAAAGTGTCGAATTAAAGTGTCTATGAAGTAAAAACCTAGGTTTAACTTCCAGCCATTACCTCCCCCGAAAGCACGGCTGGACTCGTGAGCTTGTGCATTGTCGATTTGCACTTAATCGCATGCGATGGTGTTTTAGAAACGTTTAAAATTGTTGTCAGTTGTTTGCTGTACAAGCTGTGTTAGTTAGTAATACTCAGAAAAACTCTGAGCTCTAAGCGGGACTCGAACCCACAACCTTCTGAATGCTAACCAGACGCTCTAACCATTGAGCCACTAGAACTCAGATAGCGGAGCAAGGTCAATTAAGGTACTTATACCTTAGACTGTGCCCAGTCCTCTAGGAACGAGTCTTAACTAACCGCTCGGTTACAAGTACTTGTTGGTCTACAAGTCGCGTTGTAACAGTAAGTTTCCAGTTAAACACTGTTAGTTAGTTTCAGAAATTGCAGCTTGATGTTAGTAATAATAATATAACGCTTAGGGCTCAGAGTTTTTCTGAGTATTACTAACTAACACAGCTTGTACAGCAAACAACTGACAATTATTACTAACATCAAGCTGCAATTTCTGAAACTAACGTTTAAAATTGATTGTCTAAACGATTTACAACCAGACGTTCTAGAGAAATTGGTTAATAGCCAAGATATTCTCGTCATTCAGGATCAGGGAAGTCACGTATATCTAAGTAAGCTTCTATGGTTTTTGATATCGTGAAATTCATTTATGCAAAACGTCACTGATACGCTCTGTGGCTCACGCGTCCAGTCGTCTCTTTCGGGGGAGGTAAGTTTACCGGGGGCCCGGGAAACGATTGGAAATCGAGCCTAGAAGAGCATAGCAAGAACGTTCACAGAAAATTTCAAGAGAATCTAATGTATAATCTTTGCGCTATAAACTCTCAAAGTTTGCCATGGCTAGTTCGGTTGTGTTTTTTTGCGAAATTTGGGCTTCATGGTAACAGTACATTATGACGAGACGGGATCATTGATGCAAAAATCCATTGTTCTTACGCATAGTTGCGTGCCTAACAAGGCATTGTTACCGAGAGCCCAAATTTCTCCAGAAATAAAAAAGCCATGGTAAACTTTTTCAAGAGTTCATAGATCGACGACGATACGTCAATCTCTTAAAATGTTTGGTGAATGCTTCCACTATGGTCCTCTGTTCACTAAAACAAATAATGCATTGCAGCGTGTAAAATGCTGTGCAATGGTCAAAATCGTGCGAGACAAGTTGCACGCACCGTTGCAGTGTGTAACATGCTGTGCAATGGTCAAAATCGTGCGAGACAAGTTAATCAAATCGTTGCTACAAAGTAGAATCGAGTTCTAATATCGGAGCAACAACTGGAAGAATCTTGGCCATTGTACAGCATGTTACACACTGCAATGGTTCGAACTAGTCTCGCAAAAATAACGTCAACATCACTGGCGCTGCGAGATAAGTTGTTCAACAATTTGCAGTGAGCAACCAAGCCTCAAAAACAACAAATACTTGTTTACCTTTCCAATCCACAACAGCTTGGGATGATTGTATAAATCACCAGTGGCGGAAATATTTAATGGCTGTGCTTTTGACCAGGTCAGTTTCTGACACACGGGAAGAGGTTTAGGTTGAGCGGGACCAAGTCTGGAATCTAAGACCTTGGAGTAACGATTAAGATGGTTTCCTTCCATCCGTTGAGGTAGGACAATGTTCTCATCTGGTTCGATGTAACTTCCCTTGTATTCGGAAAATACCGAGGATAACTCGTTTGCTGACGTAAACTGCAGCATTTCGTTGAGCAACCAGAAGCAATCTAATATGGAGAAACGTAAAACATGTCACATAGAGAAAGATGAAACACGATATACAAGAGAAAATAGACAGATTGAAACGAGAAGACGTACAAGAGGATAGGCAGGCGGCTGGGTGGGCGATCGGACAGACAGACAGACAGACAGACAGACAGACAGACAGACAGACAGACAGACAGACAGACAGACAGACAGACAGACAGACACAGACAGACAGACAGACAGACAGACAGACAGACAGACAGACAGACAGACCGACCGACCGATAGACAGATACAAACAAACAAACAAACAAACAAACAAACAAACAAACAAACAAACAAACAAACAAACAAACAAACAAACAAACAAACAAACAAACAAACAAACAAACAAACAAACAAACAAACAAACAAACAAACAAACAAACAAACAAACAAACAAACAAACAAACAAACAAACAAACAAACAAACAAACAAACAAACAAACAAACAAACAAACAAACAAACAAACAAACAAACAAACAAACAAACAAACAGACAGACAGACAGACAGACAGACAGACCGACCGATAGACAGATACAAACAAACAAACAAACAAACAAACAAACAAACAAACAAACAAACAAACAAACAAACAAACAAACAAACAAACAAACAAACAAACAAACAAACAAACAAACACGGACAGACCAACAGACAGACACACGCACACAGACAATAGTAGGGACTTTTAGCAAACACAACGGGAACGTCGTGATAACGTCCTTCATACAAAAGAAATTTACATCTAATACAAAGACAATGAACAATTTGAAGTCCCAAGAGTAATCCCGCACCGTCCTCGTTGTGTATACAACGTCAACTGATGTATCTTCACGTATTCAGGACGACGTACCTGAACACATTGAACAGTGAAAGATGTTGGGTGAATTTGACGTTAACCTATGGTAAACAGCGGACAGCATCTTTTAGAGGCTCGAAAGCTTTTTCAAGGTCGAAACATACACATCAAGCCCATGAAATTGCGGTGTCGGTGATGCATGATTTCTTTTAAATGGCGTAATTCAGATTGCTCGCTAGCTTTGTTTGGAATCTTTGAAAGGTGGTGTTTATTAATGGTTAACGTCAAAACTATCGTCAAACTCACCCAACAACTTTCACTGTGTAATACGTCGTTCTGCGTACGCTATGATGCTTTCGTTGAGGTAACATGTACAACGAGGACGATACATGAATTCATTTTTTTGGATTTTACATTGTGAAGGACGTCGTCACTTACGTTCCTGTTGTCTAGCTTTGCTAAAGGTCCCTAGTGTTACCTCGCTGCAACGGCGCACCATCTAAGCAGTTGGAATCTCCGTACAATACAATCCGTCCACCGTTATCTGAAGTTGTTTGGTACAGACCAAGGATAGGGACATCTGAAGACGTCCTGGTTTTGCTTGCAGAGACCTCATATCCTTGATCATTCAAGTCCTTCTTTACCACAATACCAGAGGAAGGAAATTTAGACAGGCTTGTCCCCGAAGCATAGTAAACTGAAATGAAACAAAAACCCATGAGATCAAGAAAACAAGAAGAAGAAAAAGAAGACAAAACAAAACTACAGTTGCCAATCCTCATATAATTTTTTGCCAAGCGCTAACCAATAGACCACTTGCACGATGACGCGCGATGGCGTTGAGTGACTACAACTACCAGAATTCTTTGTCAGTATTCTAGGGTTGCGGCGGGATGACTGAAAAGGACTCCTCCAGTCCTTTCGCGGCTTTTCCAAAATATGTTGTCAAATCTGATTTCTTTCAAATTTTGAGACTTCAGCGAGTCTCAAGATTTTAGCAACCATTTCGACACCCAACATAAGGCTAAGCCTAATCAGGAATCTGGTTTACCCCCTAGTTTTTTGGAAAAAGATATATTTGACGACATATTTTGGAAAAGCCGCGAAATAACTGGACGGGTTCCCTTTGATTCATCCCTTTTAGCCGAAACCCTAGAATACTATATAAGCATCATGGTGGTTGACGTCACCCCAGCGATGGATTTACAGGGGGGTGCGGGGGGGGGTTGCGGGGGGTTGCGGCGGGGGTTGCCCACTCAGCTCCCTCAGCGACGCTCCACCCTGCCTCGGTCACGCCCCACGCCGCGCACGTCCCCCCCCCCCCCCCCCTCTCCACTCGGCGGCGTAGCAACATTACAGACCTTAAGATACCCCGGGTTCGGTTTACGGGTACGGGTACCGCCATTTTTGTTTACTCGTAATAGAGACCTTAAGATACCCCGGATTCGGTTTACGGGGACGGGTAATCTACCCGTACCCGTAGTCGCATGTACGGATAGACCATGATCTACCACGGGAAAACGGGTAGATATTACGAGTAAACAAAAATGGCGGTACCCGTACCCGTAAGCCGAACCGGGGATACGAGATTGGAAAATATCTTTGCCACAAAAACCTCACCTCCGTTGTCCCCTAACCGATAGTCTCCTTCATATACGCCATCACTAAATGCCATCTGCCAGGGTGCGAGCAACTCGTTGAGCGCCGGTACGTTGGCGCCACCAGTATCTGGCATCCACCACTGTCGAGTATTCTCGTCATAAAACTTCACCTTTTTCATGACATCGACATTATACCAGTCTGCTACAACTATCACAGATAAACCATGTTGCTCAACATCATCACGAAGTTTGACGATCTCTTCAGGAAAATACTCCTCTTCGGCATCAACAATAAGTAGGGTTCCTGGAAGACAAAAGCTCAAAGAGTTAAAGCCGTTTTTTCGCGAGGGGCGAATCACTCGCAAAAAAGAGCACGTGATTTTTTGGACTTTCAAATTTTCAGATTTTTTGCATGTCCGGGCTGCTGAGCGAGCGTACTAAATTTTCAAAAAAATCTAAAAAAAATTGCATAATTTTTTTAGATTTTTTTGAAAATTTAGTACGCTCGCTCAGCAGTGGTGCTGAGTGCATAAAAAATCTGAAAATTTTGTACGCTCGGCAGTGGTGCTGAGGGTACAAAAAATCTGAAAATTTTGTACGCTTGGTAGTATTGCGTTGCATCGAAACATTGAATCATACCGTATTGTGTTGCATTGAAACAAGGAAATGGTGAACCTAAAAAAAATGAATTGTACATAAAAAGTTAAGTCAGACCTGGTAAAGAGACATCCGTTTAATATTCAATAAAAGGGGGTTCTCTCGATTGCCATTTTGAATGAGGCTTGGAGCCCTACTCACTTTAAATAGAAAAGCACAAAAAAGAACACCGTCCATCTTGAAACAAAATCTGGATCCGTAACTTGTACATAGAAGCTACCAACCAAACTAACATGCGTTTGGTGGACGTTCGTCAAGCTCAATTACTCAGAAACGATTTCTGAGCCCCAGACAGGGTTCGAACCTGCAACCTTCTAATGACGGGTTAGACGCTCTAACCATTAAGCCACTGAGGCTCAGATGGAGAGCTTAGGTTGAAAATTCAAAGCCATAAGTGCAGTGCTAAGTGGTGGTGTTTTACATATGAGATGTAGTTAAAGTGATATGATACCGCATGATTACCACATGCACTACATGTATACGTACAAATTAGCATAACCAAGCATAACCAACCTTAGCATAACCAACCTTAGCATAACCAAGTTCACATAGTATTATAATACTATAAATTTTAAAATGTCATTAAAAATAAGACATATAAAAAGCTGTGAGGATTGACGTACCAAGAACTTCAATAAAGTAACCTTGTTTTCTGATATAATTATACATATCTCTGAAATTGGTGTGAATATGGTCACCATTCCTATAGTAAAGGAGAAATAAATAGATTCAATTTCTCAGTGCGTCTGTACTATAACATGTAAGAAACAAAAAAGTACGCCACGAGAAAAGTGACTGTTGTTAATAAAAATAATGTTGGAAGTGTACAACAAAATATAGACTTGCTCCAAGTCCGCCTCTTAGCGCTAGCTTACCGGAAAGGTGGGAGAGCGGAAAAGCGGGAGGAAAGAGGCGGACTTGTTTCGCTTGCAGGTTTTTGAATCTAATTAAATATTCTGGCGGGAAATCGCTGAAATGCACATCGCCCTGTTTTGACGTGTTTTGGGTTGTCGTACATGCAATGGAAAGTGGTTCTACCCCTACTAAAACGTTTACAAGAGTCTGTTTAACTCCAACTTCCAAAGGTAGCACTTGCATAGCAATTTATCCTGAATATAATTACTTCCCGAATTACGTCACCGATCGAAAAATTCACCGGTGAATTTTGGCGCGCTGCAGGTGGGAAAAGTCCTTTTCAACGAGGAACCGAAAGGTCAAAAATGTTTGAAAAGGACTTTGAGAAAGTCTAAACAAAATATATCGGATGTTACAGTCAAGCCGAATGTTCTCTTGCATACGACTTTGCAATATTGATACGCAATATTGGGCAATTTTGATTGGTGGATTCATAGAGCAATTTGCAAACGTTTTATCACGATTGATCACTATTGATCGACATATCGCCACTGATCTCTATATACAACTGGATGGGCCATTGAGCCGGATTTTGCGTGCCAGTTGTATGATGACGTGACCCCTACCCAAGATGGCTGCCACGAAAGTTCATAGCTTTCGTAGATTGAAAACAGACAAAAAGAGTTAAGAAAATTTAAACGAATGTAAGGACACAAGAAGTACTTAATAAAAACAACGAAATTTAAAGGTTTTATACCTCAGTAACAGAAACAAATACAAGTTGTATTTGTTTCTGTTACTGAGGTATAAAACCTTTAAATTTCGTTGTTTTTCTTCAGTGACGACAACGAAGAAAGTTCACGATAATATAAACTGAAAAACAGACTATAAAATCTACGAAGAATTCAATTTCAAGTCTTAAATTGTACCTTTTATAGTAATCTTAATGCCTTAACAATATCTCGTGTTGTGTACTTGCGCCATCTTTGACTGTATTCGTTGTTAAACAGTGAAAACTAAACGAACCGGCATCTGTTGTTTGCTTTACGGCTTTCCCGACTCCCCTGGCAGAGAGTACTTAATATTTCTCCCCCGGATAATCTGACCGTGCTGACGTCAAGATTGCTTATGCTACACGGCCAGAAACGCACAAGTTGTAGTCAACTTTGGGATTGGGAACAAGTTCTAAGACCGCAATGCGTCATATGTTCCACTACGTAAGATGACGGCGACTGCCACGAAATGTTTGACTGCTGGCCATAGGGAATGGCCCATCCAGTTGTATATAGAGATCAGTGTATGTCGCTCTAAAAAGCTGTTTTAAATGCCAAACTTTACGTAAGGCGAAGGTCTACATGAAGAGGCATTATCTTCAACTACAACATCACATTTATGTGTTGTTACAACATCACATTTATATGTTGTTCGATGTTTGAAAACAATATTTCAAGCAACTCGGCGATAAAGCGTTTGCCAGTTAGTCAATGAATTTGCCAATCAAAATTGTAATCTTACAATCAATATTGCAAAGTCGAACGCATGAGAACACTCGGTTTGATTATAACATGGCCCATTTCAGGTTAACCGTGTAATTCTATAAACAAATGGCATAAACATAAGTATTTAGTGCGTACCAATCAAGAGGATTGTTTCTCATCTTTAAATTATCGCGAGGAAAATAGCCTGGAGGATAACGCAAGTTGTGGTACTGGTCCCAGAGAATTCTCTTACTAAAAGACAAAAACATAGCTGATATCATATACCAGTTAAAAGATATTGGCAATAAAAAATAAGTTTGTCTCATTTGAAAGAACTCGTCAAATGGTATAAGAAAACCTTTTAGAATTTTTCCGTATCTGTTTTGGTTCTGGAAATATTTCGACGAAAGACAGCGTGCTGTCCGCCATCTTGTTGTAACATTGGGTCTAATTAACTAGGAAATGGGTGACGTCACAAGCAGGGTAAACCTGATGAAACTACTCCGTGGGTGACCAGATTTCCATGGAAGGCTTTTTAAATGTTGTGGGTCAATTTAAAATGGAAATAGCGCAACAAAAAATCGAGTTTCTAGCTCATAATGCCATAAGGTTGGCAAGATAAAAATTTCACTTTACCCTGGATATGTCGTCCCATGCATAATTTTGCATATCAAAAATAATTTCAAGATGGCGGACAGCACGCTGTCTTTAGTCAAAATACTTCCAAAACCAAAACAGATACGGAAAAATTGTAAAAGGTCTTCTTATACCATTTGACGAGTTCTTTCAAATGAGACAAACTTATTTTTTATTGCCAATGTCCTTTAACAGATAAAAAAAAGAAAACCACGCCAAAGTCATATGGATAGTTGCATGGTCGTACCTTCTATCTGGAGTAGGAACAATTCTGAGTTTTACTGGCAATGTGATAGTTGATAACCTTTTTTCTATTTCGTCTCCCTGAAATTATGATACAACAATGTCTCAAGATTTACATGCGTGTCAAATTTTTTTGTTTCCTCCATAGCCTCCACGTTCGTGTGAAGTAAGCTAAAACTGTCATCAGAAATTTTAACATACAATGCATTACAGAAAACATCGAAGTAAAGAAAGTATAAAGTTGAGTGGGGTGGAGTGGAGTGGGGTGGGGTGGGGTGGGGGTGGAGTGGAGTGGAGAGGAGAGAAGTGGAGTGGAGTGGAGAGGAGTGGAGTGGAGAGGAGTGTGGGGAGTGGAGTGAAGTGAAGTGAAGTGGGGTGAAGTGAAGTGAAGTGAAGTGAAGTGAAGGGAAGTGAAGCGAAGCGAAGCGAAGTGAAGTGAAGTGAAGTGAAGTGAAGTGAAGTGAAGTGAAGTGAAGTGAAGTGAAGTGAAGTGAAGTGAAGTGAAGTGAAGTGAAGTGAAGTGAAGTGAAGTGAAGTGAAGTGAAGTGAAGTGAAGCGAAGCCAAGCGAAGCCAAGCGAATTGAAGCGGAGCGAAGTGAAGTTCGTTACCTGTGGCGGTGATGAGATGTTCAGTGAAACGTGCCCTTGGGCAATTCCAGTCCACGCTGACGATGCAGAATTAACTCGTATAGACAAGGCCAAGAAACCCGACCAAGGCCACAAAATATGGGAATACGAGAATGATATCTAAAGACACAATGTAATACAAATTAAATCACGTTGTCAAATCAAAGCGCAAAACCTCAAATCAACAAAACGACAAATCAAGGTTATTTACAGTGAAAATGGAAATACCTTCCCAATTCCGCCTCTGTAGTCTGTTGTGTATTACTGTATTTCTATAGCCACTATACTGAAGCGTGAGGAAAGTCTAGTGATAAAAGTCGCCAATTCTTGATGTATATTCGTCTGTTGGTATCGATTTGGGATAAACATCCATTGTATTATGATTATAGTCCGTTTCAGCTTGCTTTTGAAATCCGATACGTATAATTGAAATGAACATTCCGAACTACGTTGCAATGTTCCGAACTACGTTGCGAGGTAGATACAAATTTAAGTCGGCAATTTGTTTCTGCCAAAGTACCATTGGAGTAAAGCAGGGGGATATTCTCGGGCCAATTTTATTCACGTTTTATATAGCTGCAGTCATGATCACCTGGCG